>RJWM01008814.1:0-70606 GCA_004363535.1 Dasyprocta punctata
GAAGTGAGTTCATACAGGTGACCGAGTCGATCCCAGCAGAGAACTACAGAAGACAGTGAGATTTAGTTGAATGTGGAGTATTATATTGTTGCTAGGGTTATATTTAGTTCATTGGTAGAATCCTGCAGGGTTTAGCTTGTATTTCCTTTGTACTAAGGAAAATAAATGGTTATTTCTAAGTAAAGCCAGTGATTTAAATACATGGATCTATTTTTTTCTCCCTTCTCGATTCCCACTTCAATAATTTAAACGGATCTTTTTAAGAATTTGGTATACTTAGGAAAGTATTGAGAAGGAGAGGAGACAAGAGGAGCACCATGTTGGAACATAAAGCAAATGGTTGTGTGGCACATGACTTAGAGAACTAAGACAAACTTGTTCCTCAGTCAGCATTGGAGAAAACAGAGATGCAATCCAAGGGATACTGTAAATATCCAGAAATTGGCAGCGTCATATACTTTTGGAAGGGGATCAAAGGAATTTATGGGTAGAGGCTGAAATGAAGATAGATGAAAGTCTGTTAAAGAAGTGGTTAGATAACACAAAATGAGCGGAATCCAAGATACATTATATGAAATGGGGAGGGACCTTTCGCAGAGGAGAAGGGGATCTAGAGCTAGAGATGAAGGAGAGGAGGGGAGGAGAGGGCAGTGGGAGGGAAAAGGATTAAGGTGTCACATGTGTAATGCACCAGCTCCCTACAGTGAATATTCATCATGTATTGCAAACATGTATTTTTAAAAAGTGCTGTTGTTCAATCTCCATGTATTTGTATATTTTCTACAGTTTCTCCTGCTGTTGTTTTCTAGTTTCATTCCATTATAGTCTCATAGAGATGCCAAAAATTATTTTGAATTTAAAAATTTTAACATTTACTTTATGATCTAAAGCATGGTTTATTTTGGAGATAGTACCATTACTAAAAGTGAAAGTGTATTTAGAAATTTTTTTTCACTATGCAGGTTTCTCCAAAATTCATTCACCTGTATCCCTTCATAGGAAGCTACTAGAAATTATATTCCTCTGAAATGAAAGTGTAAGCCAGGGAAGAGAAAGGCAAGGGAAACAGGAAGTAAGATGCCCACCATGGAGAAAGTGCAACCTTAACATGGGCAGTGAGGGGAATCTGAAGATTTACAGGTCCGTGCAGGTACATGGGGACTGCCGGCACAGGCAGGAGCAGGTCAGAAACTGAGACGTGTTCACAGAAAGACAGACTGACCCTTGGGCATAGCTTCAGCAGAGACTGGCAGCCAGCAGGGAGCTTAGATTAGCTTGGAGTTAATGATGATACATTTTTAGAGAAGTAGATAAAAAAACAACAAGCAAAAGACTTAGTAACTTAAAGCTCCCCCCCCCCACAAAAAAAATGTAGTACAGGGAAAAAGTTGTATAACAGAGCTGAGTAATGTTCACATAGTTATAGTAATGTACATAGTTGTTACTGATTTAACTATTGATCAAATTTATTTATGATCAGTAGGGGAAAGAAAAGATAGGTTCTCAATTTCCATACAGAGAAGTCAAATGATAGGACCTAATATTGAAAAATACAATATAGTAGTAAAACTCACTTAAAAACACATAAATAGTGTACATAAATAACAAAAGAATCAGCTAAGAGTAGAAGTGGTTTTCTGCTAAAGAACTATATTGAGGGAGATGACTGGTTTATTACATTTATAAAACCAATTTGTTTGACTCTTTAAATTATGGGCATGTATAATTTTGACACGAATAAAAAGAATGAGGATTTTTACGCTAGCGTTTGTGTGGCAACATATGAAAAATTATTACGGCTGTGCATTTTCAATGCTTACCCTCTTTTTGGTTATTCCTGTGTAACGTGAGCTTGTTAAGGAAATCAGACCAGACACGGGAAGAGACGGCACTGAGGAAGTGTAATGGGCAGTTTATCCCACCAGTGGGCTTCTGACTAGGATCTCTCCTCAAGAGCCAGAGTTTCTGGCTTTTAAAGGGAAAGCAAGCAAGCGGGGAGGTATCCAGGCAAATTTGGTGCATATGATTGGAGGACTGGGTGACATCTGGGGTTGCTGAAGGAATCTGAACACCTCAAGTTACATTGTAAGGCTGTCAGTTACACAAGGGCTTTAAACATGGGAGTCACGTAAAGGGAGGAATGTTCTGTTACCAGGCTCACTGGGACATGTCCGCCAAGTTTGGTGGGCACTGTCATGGGCTTTCTTAGCAGACCTTTGTCTAAATTTTAATTCCCTTTCCAGCTCACTGTGTTGAATAATGAACTATAATAGTTTAGTCATGCTCAAATAGGATTTGTACATATTTAATATTTTTGGAATACGTGAACCCAAACTATTTTTCATCCCTTCTGAAACACATTTGAAACCTTGAAATCTACTTATTAAATCAAACCTAGTAATAGTAGTTTATTGGACTGACACATAGCAGCAGTGGTAAAATAATCAAGTCACTTGAATTCAGGCCCTTATCTTTAAATCCTAAACTGTATTGATTTCTCTAAAAAATTTGATCAAAAGATTCAGTTGTATCTCCATCTAAGTGTCGAGGGTGCTTAATGCTCCTGGCTTTTGTTAAGTTGTAAGTGCAGGTGGAAGTGATCGCCTGCCTTCTAGTTTCTAGGCATATTGTCAAGACGAATGCAAATTAAGGGGCTGTTATTTTCTTTTTTGCATACAATCTGTGCTTAGTGGTGGGCATGTTAAGCTTGAAGAAGATGTTGATCTTGGCTATGTAGAAGACGGGACACCTTGTGGTCCCAAAATGATGTGCTTGGAACGCAGGTGTCTTCCGATGGCTTCCTTCAACTTTAGCACTTGCTTCAGCAATAAAGAAGGCATCATTTGCTCAGGAAACGGAGTGAGTGTTCATTCAGTGCCTTGCCATGAGGAATGTTGTTGTTCATTTCTTTTACATCACAAAAATAAATACGATCCTAAAGCACTTATTTCCTGAATTATGAAAAGCATGTTTATCCATGTTTCTGGTTGATAAGTAAACACTAAATTGATCATAGCTATTTGAATATTTTTATTTTGTAATCTGAGAATGATTGGGAATAAGAAAAAGGGTAATCTTTTTAGCAGACTTATTCTTTTCCTTTCTTGTGTCAAAGTGGTTTCATGTAATACAGTGTCAATTTTCCACAAGCAAACTAGGAGATAAATTTTGATGAACTATAATGAGATTCTTTAAAGGGAGTATACAGGAGGGATGATGGCTGCAATATTTGATTATTGGTATGTCCTGGGCACTGCCCAATTAGAACGGACGGTAATAACAGCTGTGGCCACACCAGTGCCTTCCAGCTGAGGATGAGCCTTACAAATAAGGGCGGAATAATTTAGGAAACGGATTCTTACAGATGAATAGGAGGAATGGCATTTGAAAACTTTTCCATTATGCTCTTTCAGGTATATATCAGCTGCGATTCATATGTAAATAAGTTTAAAGGACATTTTTTCACTTTGAGGTAGGAATACCTGTGCTGACAAAAAGACCTGGGTTCTTTATCTTTTAGCATCTTCTGCAATTTTCTTTTTTATCCTCATTCTAGATTCTTTGCTTAAACGGGTTGTAGTATTCAGGTGAGGTAAAGATTCCTGGCCGCTTCGTGTAGTGTGCAGGAGAGACATGACAAGAATTTATTATTAAAGAAGTAATTAGTTATCACTCTTTGACAAAGCATAAGAATTCCTATGGGACAGACAAATAAAAAAGAAAAGACATAGAATAAGGTAGCTCTACTTCTGTTATAAAGGAATCTGCTAAATCTTCTTTCCTTAATCATTAAGAGAATTTTAGAGAAAACATTTTTTTGGGTGGGGGGGGAATAGGAGAAAAGATGCATGGAATTATTTTTGATCATCCAGGCTTACAGACACCTGAACCTCTTGAGGTCCGGAGTTCATATATGGTAATCCCAGGGGAAAGTTACTGGAATTCTTACGAGTAGATTGTAATCTACCACTTCCAGTGCAACCCACGGTGAGAAAAAAGAGACAAGAGACATTATCTTCAGTGGGGAGCCACGGAGTCCTATGTCCTGGCGGAACAAAGGCCTTGACCCAGGGCCAGACTGGGTTTTAATAACTGGTGAAGAGAGAAGGAGGTTGGGGTCGAGTGTGAGAGTGGTGGGGGCTGTGAGAACTCCGTGAGCTGGGCTGTGTCGGAGGACAAATGGACCTCTCCAGTATGCAGAGAGACTACCAGATTCCCTAACAGTCGCCTCTAAGTTTGGAGGAATCTGCATCACACAGTTTGAGGAAGTATCTTTTTTCAGGTAATAAAATGAGAAATAAAATATTTAGTGTTAGGAAGAAAGCACCAATGTTTTCCAGGATCATTAAATTTTAAGCACTTACAATTAATTAGTGTTTATTTCTCTTACCTCCGGGCCAGAGAACTAATGTTCACCTTGATTTTTGGGTTTCAGTTTTGCAGTAATGAGCTGACGTGTGTGTGTAACAGGCACTGGACGGGTGCGGACTGCAGCATTTACTTCCCGTATAATGAGGATGCAAAGGCTGGTATCACTTTGTCTGGCAATGGTAGGTACTTGGTTTGGAATCACTGCATCATCTTCACATACAAGGAAAGAGAAAACCGCCCTTTGTATGTTTTTATTTTTTACAATAATTCAAAAATAAGTTATATCCACATAATAATGAATTACACAGCTGAGATCTGCTTATGGAACTGATCATTTTCGTTAAATTGGAATCATTTTTCATATCTAGCGCGAGTTAGTATGCTGATTTAGCTTTATTGTGTCCTACTTCAGACAGATCTTTCAAGTCTCATACTTGCTTATCTGAGGCTATCATCACACCTTTGCATTTCTTTGGAACGAAGAAATTGTTCACAACTTAAAGGGAGAACTTAATGCTTAGAGATTGCATAAGAAAAAGAATCAAAGAATTTATTTTGTTTTAATATTCTTTGTTCTAAAGTCTCATTGGTGTTCAACTCCACTTTGGTAGCCTGAATTAGAAGTAATAGCCTTGGCCTAGGTATCTGGCAGGGTTTGAGGGCAGAGATCAGAAACAGTGGGGAGGGGTAGTTCTAAAAGCTAGGGTGGCTTTTCTCATCCGTACCCCTGAGCACTTCGCATAGAAACCTAGAGAGGTCTTTTCACTTGAAAACCTTATATTCACTTTGAGAGACAAAATATGCTTTAGTTGTTAAATGGCGTGATATCAAGATAGCATTTTAGAAATTCTCAGATTGAGAAAAGGGTCAAAAGGAGCACAGATTTTCTAAGACTTTCTTCCTGAATGGTGCTGTGGTTTTAAAGAGATCTAATTAGTTTTGGTTTTTTTTGGTTCACTGACTTTATACGTTCCAGAAAAACACATGGAAGATACAACTGTGCAAAATGCACTTGGACAAGAATTAAAAAGATGCACAAAAATTTAATTAAAAAAAAGAAAAAAACAATTGATATGGCTTCTCTTTTTTTTTTTTTTTTTTAAATACCTATTTTTAAAAAGGAAACAAGGGCCAGGGATCTAGCTCAGTGGCACAAGCACCTGCCTGGCAAGCACAAGGTCCTGAGTTCAATTTCTGGTACCAAAAAAATGAATAAAAAGCAAACAGTGTTTAGTGTAATTATAAGTCTGGAGAATACATTCCTGAGAGAATTTTGTGTCATTAATCCGCTTTTTCTTTTCTTTCTCAGGTGTTGCCGGTACCAATATCATCATAGGCATTATCGCTGGCACCATCTTGGTGCTGGCCCTCATATTAGGAATCACCGCCTGGGGTTATAAGTAAGTGGAATATCTCAGTATTACCGTAAAAATGCGTTCAAATACTTTGATTAAATGAAAATATCTAGGGCCGGGGATTTAGCTCAGTGGTGTAAGTGCCTAGATGGCAAGTGTGAGGTTGTGAGTTCGATCCCCAGTGCCAAAACAAAACAAAACAAAACAAAAAACAGAAAAATATCTAGAAAGTTTTATAACACTGGATAAATAGATGTGGATTGAAAATCAGTGTGTCCTAGCAGGCAGTGGCTACCCTTAGCATAGTTAAACTTAAAAGTTAACATTTTTTAGATTTTGACACAACTCTTCTGTTCCGGAAGTACTGAATATCATCGTAAGATCGTCGCAGGGAATTAAAGGCGGTCTCACTTGAGTCTCGTGCCAAGGCTGGGCGGCTCTGCCTGCCAGTGACAGGGCTGCCTGGACCCCCACTCCCACTCAGTCACAGGGCTCAGGGCCCGCGTAACAACCGCAGGGGTAACAGACGGTTGGGTCACTAGAGCAGCAGGGGCACGTCTGTCTGGGAGAGCTTGCTGTGACCATGCGGCCCACAAAGGTGAAACCCTTTACCGCGTAACTGTTCCAAGGGAGGTGCAGTTATCTGTTCAATACATTAATGCTTTCCTGTGAAGAAAAGGTTGTGATGGAATTCAGTCTGTTAAAATTAGAGCTCAACTTCATGTTACACATTTTTTGAAAGCCTGATTTCTTCTTAAACTTCAGAGTTCAACTTATATTTTTTGGTTCTACCTATAAATTTTAAAAACTTAAAAGTCTTACTACTTTTGAATGATGTTGGACATTCTTAAGCTTTTTGCTCAATAAATGCCTGCAAAGGTTTAACTGTGTGTGTGTGGAGGGTCAGTTTCCTTTCTAGTTAGTTACTGTAGCAACTCTTAACTGGAGTAAATTCTTGAGTTCTCTTTAATATTTCAGCTTAAAATCATAGTCTGCGGATTTCTGATGATGCTATTTCAGTCCCCCACCTTGGGTTTTATTCCATTTGGAAGACACTCCACTTCTGTTAGGCATTCTGGGTGTTTCTTCATTTCGTAGCATATTTCTCTTCATAGATAAATCATCCCATTCCTTTTTAAAAATCTCTTCTGTGCTCTATGGGTTAACGTGTGTCAAACATTTGGGGTGGTCCTAGGCCCACAGACAGCACGGCACGCGCTTGCTGTGGTTAGGGTCATCTCCTGTGATCGTACGCTCATAGAGTCAACAGAGACACCTTTAAAAGTGTATGCGGCCATTTCCTGTATTGCCAAGACCCTGAAAGAGTGTCTTGGGCTGAAAAGTCAGACCAGTTAGTTTACCGCCAGGATAAATTTTGGGTGCCGCAAACGTTAAAATACAGAAAGGCGCTTGTGGAAGGAAAATCGTGTTGCCAAGCGGCACAGACAGCACCGATGACGTACGGAGCGCAGAGGCGCGCACACGGCCTGAGAAGGCACTGCCCCCCTGAACCTGTCCCTCACGCTGTGCTAGTCCCTGGGGCCACGCCTGGGAAGGTCGTGAGGCCATGGTCCGCCTTTGCATAGCATTTGGAGTTAGGAAATCACACGCCCGAAAGGAGCGCCTTACTTGTGTGTTGACCGTTCCGTCTCCCCTGGCCTGGCAGGCAGGTTAACGCCACCGGCGAGTCAAAGTTTGATGTCAGACTTACATAGTTCCCTTGATGTCAGACTTCCGTAGTAATCGTCATCACAGGCATTGCTGTTTGGAAGTAGCCCCTTGGTTTCATTTGCTCAGGTGGGAATAGAGCAGTCACTGGCTCTGGAGTGCTGACTTATGCCACTCCTGATGCAAATAGACGCTTCATTCTTACAGTCCCAGAACAACTCCCCGTCCAGGACACCTGGATCCTTCCCTCTGGCCTCTGAAATTCCTACTGTCTGTTGACCCCATCTGTTCTCCATTTGTTCCTTTTGGGGTTTTACTTTTTAAAAACTTATTTCTGAATATATATACTTTGGTGATTGACTAAGAAAAAAGGCAAATATTGTTCAAATTAGAGTATCTTCAAATAATTTGAGCCAAAATGATTAAAGTTGTAATGACTGAAACTACTCAGAATATGTTTAGAAGTAAAATGAAGACCTAGAAATTTCAGTAAAGGAATTAAACTAATGAAGGTGGTATTTCACACATTCTTTTTGAAATCCAAAGACAGATTTAAGGTCTGAGGACTAATTTTTTTTCACTAATTTCTCCAGTTATACTTTCTCCAAGTCTTGTGGAAAAGTAAATACAGATTACTCATTTGAAACCATATATCTCAAGTAATCAAACTGAGAATAAAAAGGGAAATGTGTTGAAAAGAAAGATACCATGCTTGTGTTTCCCGCATCTGATAGCTCCCAAAATGAAAAATGGTAACAAATTGACATTTTTACTGTCTTCTGCTCATTATTATTCTTACAATGTGGATAGAATGGGTTGTCAGGTGAAGGTGGTACAAATGAAATCCATATGGAAATATCTTTGATATTTTATTTATATTAGTAGTGGTGATTGAACCCAGGGTCTTTGCACTAATCTACATCCCTAGCCTTTTTTAAACTTTTTTTTTTTTTTGAGACTAAGTATCACTACTAAATTGACCAGTCGACTTGAACTTACGATCATCCTGCCTCAGCCTCCCAGAGTGCTGGGATTACAGGCATGCATCACTAAGCCCAACTACATTCCTGATCTTTTATAGTAAGGGGCTCCAAATAACCCAGTCCCTTGACCTAACTTGTCTTCAAACTGTTAACAAATATGTCGAGTCAGAAAGCTAATAACTCTTTTGAAAAAAAAAAAATTCCCTAGCTGTGTACTGCCATACCCTTTAGAACAGATTTATGATTACGGTTCATTTATTTTGAAACTCGTGTAGGTATTTTAGTTCATGGTCAAATAAAAAAATAAACATTAAGCAGATATTTCTTGTGAGAAGCTTGAGCAAGTAAGTAGTAATAACAAAGGCGGTCCATGACAGCTGTGAATTAACTCTTATTTATTATACATGATGAAATAAAGTATCCAAGTGTCCATTTATGTTCTTGTATTTGAAATTCTTAGGATTGGTTATAGCTGGGGAATTGTATTCTCACAAGGAGTAAATTATGATTTTATTTCTATGAACTGGAATTAATTTATGTACATAAACTGACTCATACATTTTATTGAAACCCACATATACATCTGAAAACTTGCATTTAAGATAGGATTGACTTTGGATTATTATGAAATGTTTAGTATAACAAAATTGATTTGAGAAAAGTTATCCTTTAATAAGTACAGCTTATTTATGCTTTTAAAAAATGGGTAGTTATTTGACAATATTGTCACTAACCTTTTAGTGTTACTTATCCTAATGATCACATGAATTATTTGGGTGTGTATTTCCCATTTTAATTCTGCAACTCAAAGTCCTGTTGTAGAGACTGTTGAATGAATTTATGTTTAGCGTTCTACTAATGTGCTTCCAGAGACAACTAATTTTTATGTTTTTCTTCCTCTCTTCTTGTTCATGAAAAGAAACTATCGAGAACAGAGGTATGTAATGAGAATAATCTGAATATATAACTAAAAGGTTTAACTCTTTAACATTGCTGAAATTCATATATGCAATCATTAATCAAATTCACTTTGTTGTTATGCAAGGATGACCTTGATTTTCTAGGATTTTGAAATAACTTTAAATTATATTACTTTACAATAGCATATAAAAATTTAATTTTTTCCACCTGAAATAAACTTCCTGTATGTGAAGTAGTTGTGTTTGTTTACATTAGTTTATTGGTTTTTCTTCACGTTTATGATACCCTGATTGCCTGGTTTTGTCCAAGGGAATTTATTTTTTCTTTGTTACTGTTGTTATAGTAATACCTTTCATTCATAAATAGTAAGTGTCTATCTGGCTGCAGTGTTGCTGTTGGGAAAGTTCTGGTGCTTAGTGAACTAGTTATCTGTGTAAGAAAATACTTTTGTATTGATTAGGTAATCACTTAGGTAAAGAAGTAATTGGAATGTCTCCTATATTTTTTTCAAATAAAAATGCCAGTAGACAGAGTCACACACTCTATTCAGCGTAACCTTATAACTTAGGTTTAACCACCAGTGTAAAAAGAGATATTTTGTATTCATGTTGTTCTGTAAGAATTGCCTGTTTTATCTAAATTTAAATTGCCACATATTACAGTATTGGGGTATACCCTTTCCATCTATCTATTTTATTTTTTTGCTGGTATTGGAGACTGAACCCGGGGCCTTCACATGGAGCAACACCCCCAGCCACCCCCAGCCCACCCAGTTGTTGTTGTTTTTTTTTTTTGCATGACCTGGTCTCCCTGTGATGTCCAGGCTGAGCTCGAATTTGCCATCGTCTTGTCTCTGCTCACAGGGTGCCGGGATTACAGGCATGCACCCTTGCACCCAGCTTGTAACCTTCACTTTTGGCATTTAAGCAGCCATTAATACCGTTACCTGTTGATAGAACAATTAAAATGTAATCCCGGGTGTTAATTATCAGGTCGGTCTTGCCCAGTGTTTCGTTCTGTGCTCCAGGCACCTGTGTGCATTCCGTTGTTCCGTGACAGGCCCTGCAGGTGAGGGGGAAGGTGTAAATAAATGTGATGTTACTTTTTCAAACTTTGGCTACAGCCTTCATTTTGTCACAGATCAAAATTTTAAACTTGACTCTTCGTTTTCTTCCGTATTGTAAGTGAAAACCCCTGTGAGGCTTTAGCCATGAACATCTACAGACTACAAATGTCTGGCGCTCACAGGGTCCCAGTCACAGTCCTGATCCGTTAGCGCAGGTATTAGAGCACATTAACCTTATCCGGGAGTAGCTAACTCATCATTCATGGGCAAAGTAAAACCGAGAGAAAACTGACTGTTAAAAATAGCTAGATTTCTGGGTGACGTATTTTTAAAAAGTGTGTCCTGAAGCTCATGAGCAGACCAGCAACCACTTACACTTTCCGTCGAGTGGAAATGACCACTCAGTCACACCAGAAATCCGAGGTTGGTGGTCTTCTCCAGTGGAAAGCAGAATTAGGTTGATAAGATAAAAAGTTGATGATCCAGCTCTATTTCCATTATAATGTAATATAGTACTGCTGAATGTATAAAAAAGAAAACTAAAATGTCTCAGATAATGTAATATAAGCAACACTAAAACTCACTAGGGATGCTACTCAGAATAAGGAAATTGCCCACACTATACAAAAATAATTAATATTTTAAAGTATGCCTTCATTTGTCGTTCTAACTCAACGTATGAATGGAGTTAAAACACTTTACACGCAGAATCGCCTTCATTTGCCTGCTATAATTCCACAGCTCCTGCTATTACCAAGTCATCATTTCATGCGTCTGGCTATGCTTTTGGAATCAAGTCCATATTTTGGAAATTGTTACATCTTCAGTGGCTGTTTGTCAGCAAAAGTTTGTTTCCCCCTTGTCCATAGCTAATCAATATTAGGTTTGTACAACCTACCACCTCTAGATCAGGAAATTGTGAATGTATAAGTGTCTTCAAAAGGGCATCTCTTTTTGAGACTCTGCATTACTGATACAGAGAAAGTACTAAGATCCATGGACTAAAGCATGCATTAAGCAGTTTCCTTGTAAAATTATTTGCATGCAGAGATCTGACCAGTTCCGCAGGGTGCTAGGAAGTAAAATGTATAACTTTGAGTTAGCGTAGCCTTTCAATTCGTTTTTCCTTTAAGATTCTATGGTAGGAGAACCAGTTGTCAAGGAATTGGAAATATACTAATATGTGATGTTAGAAAATCACTTAAATTTTCCTCAACTCAGAAGTCAAAGTTGTGCGTCATCCACCAGCGTTACAGTGAAGGGACGCAGTACAGTGTAACCTCTGCAGGCTGTGTTTCTCTGATCACTGCAGGAGAGAGGAGAATGTTTTCAACAAGGAAGGCAGCATTCATCAACGTGAAGCAGGCACACAGGGAGAAGTGGTAAAAGTGTTGGTGAACATGAAGTTTTGCCACTAAATGCAAGCTGTATTAAACAGCCTCACGTCAGACTTTTATTCATGTTGTAATGGCTCAGACCTGCCAAATTTGGCATAGCTTTCAAAGTATTAGAGAACACAGGCAAGTAATTCTGTAAGTGTTTCCTCCCGAGAATGTATCCTCAAGGTTTTCAGTGTATTGAAGCAGTGTCATGTATATTTACTTACAAGGCTGACAAAAAGATGACAGACAAGCCCTACTTTTTTCCCTTTTTGAAATTCATAGACTACTTATTAAAAAATAGTTAAAGTCTTCTTTGGTAGCCAAATTCCACGGCACTTTAAGTCCACCAGTGCTATTGGGCATAGAGCCACGCAAAAGCCTGAGATGTTAGGTAATTACAGAGATGGCTCTTTATCATTTTCTTTCAAATCTCCAGGAAAGAAAACCTCCACATTTTTTAAAGTTGACTTTATTGTTTATGTCACAGCATGTGTGCTTTAGGATTTCGCAGCTGTAACAAGAATTCTAAATAGGTTTTAGTTTTCAGGCAAACAGAATAAGAGGCATTAGCTGAACTTTGATTTATAAAGTACCCCTATTCAATTGAAATATTTATATTTATTTTTATTTTTTGGTACCAGGGATCAAACTCACAACCTCACGCCTGCCAGGCAGGCGCTTAAGCCACTGAGCTAAATCTCCAGCCCTGTTTTTTGAAACAGAGTCTCACTGTGCACTTGAACTCACTTTGTAGCCCAGGCTGGTCTCGAACTCACAGTGATCCTCCTGCCTCATCCTCCCGAGTGCTGGGATTACAGGCATGAACCACCTCGCCCGGCTTCATTTGAAATCTTTTCTCTTTGTTCGAAATAAACACTTATCACTATGATTAAGGAGAAATACAATATTTTAGGTCAGGCCCTTCTGATCTGTAGTTTTATCTTAAGCAGAATCCTCTCCCCTTTATTTCTTTTCTCTCTCACCTGTTTTAGCCACTTTATTTTCTTCTTATGGATTTCCCACTTTTTTTCAGGGCTTTCTTATTTTCTTTTTGTATTACCATTATTCCAGTAATATTCACGCATCTACCAGTGTGGTTCTGAACCCCTTATGGAATATGTCTTAAAACACTACAGTAATAATTCCGGTGAGAGACCGCCCAGACACCAATGAAGTACTGGATAAATATCTTCTTTAACATCAGCTAAGACTTGGTTAAATTTTTTTTTCATTCTGCGTATGTTTAAGGATTATGTCCATAAATGTAACAGTTTAAGGAGTACTTTTAGAAAAGATCAGACTTCTCTCAAAATGAGGTCAGCAAGAAATAGTCTTCCTTAGTGTTTACATTTATAATGCTTTTATGCAGCAACTAGTTGGCTTATAATTACACAGAGTTGGACTGACCTAATGTAAGGTAGAAAAAGAACAAACAAGCAATGAACATAGACCTTCAGCAAAGTAATAATTATACTTCGTATTAGTCATCTCCTCCAAAGTCTTTTAAGTTTTAAGAGTTCGTCCTTGACTTAGGTAATTAAAATGCTCTCAAAAGAATGTCATTAAATGAGACACATCAATTCAAAACAAAATAAATTAAGGTTATATAGGAAGGAAAACCGGCAACCTGTAATTAATGTAGAAAGGGATAATTTTGAAGAAAAACAGTCATAGAGTACTTTTCTTTTGAGTTATTCTTTACAAAAATATGCACATGTCTAAGATATTTGCATATAATGTGAGAAACATGAGGTAATTTTCCTGTTATAAACTTGAGCACTGGTCAGGTCAGTTAGTGTGTTAAAGACTCCAGATTTAAGGAAACGTGAAAAACACTCAGAATTCAGGAGGGACACCTAAAAGGGGTTGGAAAGAGAAGTTCAGTTAAGCATTTTAAGGGCATAATTTGGTTGGCCTTTTATGATCTTTCATAAAAAATAATGAAATTTTATTGATTATGGACTAATCTTTATCTTCTCTAAAGCAAGAAACATTTGTTAAATATGTAGTACATATTATGAAAGTGGAGAATGAAAGATGTTAAATATTCTTAACAAATTAGTAACCCATCACTAATATTTACTGTGTAAAGAAAGATGCGTCCGTTCCTTGTATTCCCAGGAGGCTGCAGATGGTAGTAGCTCCTGTGTTTTGGACGCTGCACAGTGAAGACAGATAGTCTAGGACAGAGTCTAATCTGGCCAGGTGAACAGGAGGAGAACTGAACTTCCCAGCACCTTGGCTGAAATCCACAGCTTGTGATATGTCTGGCCTTTAGGGTGTTGGTGCCCTGTGTCAGAGATGACTGGACCTCAGAGAAGTTACACTGAAAAGCTGGTGCATCGCGCTCCTTTAAAAGGCCAAAGTGGAAGCGACTGCTCCGCTGTGGGAAGCAGTGCCTTAGCACCTGCAGCGTCAGCTAACTGAGGGGCTGGTCTGTGCCGGCCGGGATAGATGCCGCAGCGCCTGGACCGTGTCAGACCAGGTCATTTCCGGGAGTCGGGTGTGACTCTGACCTCTTACATAGTAGCTTGTCTTCACTTCATTTGAATTTGTTGAGACATACCTCATCACCTGATTAAGATCATCATTAAAGATGATAATGACAAAAAGAATTTATTAACCACTATTGTTGGAAATATGATGTTGATAGGACACTGTATACTGTTATTTTTAATAAATATGGTACAAAAGGGAAGTTTCCTCCCTGAGACAAGATGCAGAACTTTGATTTCATTGGGGTCATTTTTTTAAAAAGTATTAAAGGCATATTTTACTGATACAGGATAAAACATACTATGATTCCAGAAATCAAAGACCTCTTGCATAGCAAGATAAGTTATCTATCATATATTATTAATACTACCAATATAGAGGCTTATATTATTTTTCATATAAAATCAATATATCATAACAACTGGTAAAAAGAAAGGATCATCATGAGCCTAATTTACTCTCAGAATTAAAAAGTACATATTTTGGAGGAGCCTATGTCAAAGATTTGTGGGTAGAATTAGTCTTACAGATTAGTGGTAAATTCTTTCTTTCATTAAAATAAGGAAGTAGATTAAATCACACAAATTAAATGCATGCTTTATATCCATTGAAAAATGTTTTTCAGATTCATAGCCATGTGTGACTAAATAGCATTGAAGTAATATGAGAGTCACTTACTCAAAAGAATAATTGTTTTAAACATTTACAGCAATATGAGAATCAACATAAATAAGCAGACATCTGAAAGTGGCATTTTTGGGGGAAAAATTAGCATTAGCAAGTAACCAAGATTATCACGGTAACTCAAGAGAGCAAATAGGAGAAGGAACTCAGTCGTGTTTGCTTTCCTTGGAGACTGACCTCAGTGCGGCGCTGTGTAACAGCCTTGCCCTGCACTGCTGTGAGACGCCTCGCGCTGTAGCACTGGGTGGATGGATGCAGGTGGTTGGCTGTGTGAGGGCCATGCGCTGACAGGTGACCACTTCAGCTACCGCAGGTTAGTTAAATGGGGGTCACCATATAAAGTTCCTGCCTGGTTCCCTTAGGAGAAGTAAGAGAAGTCTGTGCCAGCCAGGTGGAATGGACACATTGCTGCTTACTGTGCTCTTAGGACAGCGGAGGCAACGGAAGTCGCCCCTGTCCACCTGCAAGTGCAACCCTTTCTTTCTTTTGGTAAATTATCTCCCTTTTCAGAATGCAGTTTAATTATAAAATTACTGTTCTGACTCAACTTGGAATCCTTTTTCATTTTTTTAGTATTTCTTTTAAATAAATGATGAAACTCCAGACTGAACACCAAACTAATAATTTATTTGGATTAAATTATGGAGCACCTTAGAAATCAGTCAATTAAAAAAAAGTCAAGGTTACATTCATTACATAATGTTCAGAAATTACGGAGTTTGTTCACTGTAGCAGGGAGAAAGCTGCTTTATCTGGGGAAGGACCATCCTAACATATCTTTCACATTAATTTTTTTAAAAGGCAAAACTGCAGCTAACATCGCTAATTATAATGAAATTACAATTTTAAAAACCTCATCTTTCATATTTCCCTCCCGAAGTAAAGCCTTCTTCCAGTCTATAAAGACATCATCAATTGTATTTCTGATCTCTGCAGTTAGAATGACTTTAACCTGTCACATTTATTAATAATCTTATGTGTTGTTACAGATTTGATTCATGTAGATCATTATCCCTACCTCTCTTTTTTTTTCCTGAAATAATATTTGTATATGTCTGTGTTCATGTGTGTGTCTTGTTTTCTGACTCTGAAATGTTTATTATGCCTTAGACAGTTACCCCAGGGAGATTATGTAAAAAAGCCCGGAGATGGCGACTCTTTTTATAGCGACATCCCTCCAGGAGTCAGCACAAACTCCGCATCTAGTTCTAAGAAGAGGTCTGCCTTTCTGTCGCATTTTCAGATTTCTACCTGTTCCATCCCACATTATTCCATTAGTCAGAACATTTCATTATTTTGCAGCAGGTTTGATTACTTCTTCCTTCTTTCTTGAATGTTAAAAAATAGTATCCTTTGTTCTTTGATTACTCTATTTCAAAATGCCATATGCTCAAAACCACGCAGTATACAAATCAGGCCACAAAATTGAAACAAACAACAACAACAACAAAAAAACCAAACAATTTAAATCTGCATAGAAACCCCAGGGTATTTTAGTCTTGCTCATACAAGGCTTAAGAAACCAAGTTGCTATAGAAACTGATGTAGTAGTTATATTTTAAAATGGTGAGCTTTATGTCATATTTGGTAGTCAAAGAAAAAGGTTACTGTCATGCTTCAATAAAAGCAGTTAACATAAATTGATAATATAAGTGCTGTCTTGAATTTTTTAAAAATTTCATATGTATACAAGCTAAGCTTGCTGTGAAACAGATTGCTTCTCTGTGAATCATGTATTTGAATATTATGATTTTGCCTTTTCTTTCTGGAATGACTGTTTGGAGATGTGGTTTATACCTTAGTTGATAAATTAATTTAAGTATGCTTAATATTTGCCTGAGTTTTATAACAGTAAGGTGAGATTAATATAGTATTTATACGTCTTAAACATTGATGATATATTCTTGTTCTAGCATCGAAAGGTGTTTGGCACCACTTAAAATTCTGCATGCTTTATAATTACTTTATATTAAATGGATATAAGAAATAAATAGTTGGAATATTTTAAGGAGTAAGATGTATATTCACATTGAAGGAAGCTAAAATATTCTTATGGGGAATTTCTTTAACGTTGCCAATAGGAGTGCGATGAATAGGAAAAAAGTCTTGGTAGCCCCACAGATGAGTCTGGGCACATCCACTGTTGGCACAGGGTGTGACATGGATAGGTTATTAGGTGGAGACATGATCTGTCCTGCTGGCCACGACAGAAGTGACTACCTGTAAGAATTCTGCAGTGATACTCCGTCTTTATGGAAGGAGAGGAGAAGGAATTGGTGAGATCTGGAAACTCTGCTTTCTGTGGAGCTTTGTTAAACATAAAGGACACTTTTCACTTAGATAATAGAATTTAAAGCAGAGGCAGAAGTACTAGTTTGGGGCCTATAGAAAGATTTTTCTTTAAAACGGAATTTATTGAGGGTTTGTTGGTTAGGAGAAGACGACTAGGGATCTACTTGAATTCTCTTACATAAATATTTCCTTGGTACAACACAAAAATTTTAATTGAGTAATGTAGTAAAGAGAAATAAGTGGGTTCCAGCAGAATTTCTGTTATCCTTTCTTACAAAGCAGAAGTCATTCTGTAAGAAGCAAGTGATGTTGAAAAGTTCAACCTTGAGCATTAACATGTAACAACTGTGCTGAGTTCCATGTGGTAAATTCTTTTAAAAATAGATATTATTAGCAACTAATAATAACAGAATGTTATATGAAAACAATTTTTAAATATAGTGCTAATTTTTAAAGTACTTAAAAAGAGTTTAACATATTCCTTTGAATAATTAAAAAGTTTTAATGGATTATGACTTTAGCCAGTTAAAAATCTATCAAATTATTAGACTTTTAAGTATGTTCAGTTTGTCAGACTTCTTTTGTTAAGAGATGAGGTAGGTGTGTAGATTTTGCTTCTTGTGGGTGATTGACTTAAGCTGGTAGGACAGGGCTGAGGGTTCAACGGCACATGGGCTTTGTGAGAGCTGTTTCCGTGATAGACTTCCATGTCGTTCAGTTCAGCTATTGGACAATTACCAGCATGTACTTTGTAGTTCTTTGGATCATGTTTATGGAGAAAAAAATGCCAGGTTTTTTTTGGAAAATAATTTTATTATTTAAGAAACCATAAACATTTACTTTGATAAAGATAAACCTGGTTTGGTTGAGCAAATCTTAATACAATCTCTTGGAAGTCCATGTTCTCATAATATTTGAATGGAAGCCATTGCTTTACAATTAAGAAACATCTATGGTGGGACCCCATTATAATTCTGCAGCTGGGCTCACATAACCGAAACACTCAGTGCCTCTGCAGCACATGCTTGCTGTGTTCTGGGGAGTACAGATTGGCTGGCATCAAGTCCTGGTCCTTTCCGTTTATGGACTATTGTAATGGGGTTCCATTGTATTTGACTTTTCTTAAATTGAATGTTGTGTAATTCTGCCTTCTTCATGAAGATGTTCATGTTCTTTTCATTCTTTCATTTCAGATTTCTTCTTGATTTGTTTAATGCACAGTGATGCTTTTAAGTTTTGCTGACTGATTTCAGAGCATTCATCTGATTCCATTTTGAACAGTATAAAATTATTTTCAATTTCAGGTCAAATGGCCTCTCACATTCTTGGAGTGAAAGGATTCCAGACACTAAGCATATTTCAGACATCTGTGAAAATGGACGACCTCGAAGTAACTCTTGGCAAGGTACAGGGCAGCACGGTGCTTCTGTCTGCCGGCGTAACCCCAATTCTGTGTTCCACGGTCTCTGGGCAGAAAGGCACAGTTATCCCCGTAAGCTCCCTAGAGAGGAGGGTATTTAGAATGAGAGTTCAGTGTTCACTTTTGTTTCATTTTATTTTTTCTCCTCTTGGGAAGAATGGGAAATGATGGGCTTTGGTAGCACCAGTATGTTAGTTTGCTCAGGTTTGTACCACCCACTGCTTCCCAAGACCGTGGATGACAGTCATCTTTGGTTAAGACAAACAGCAGGAAAGAATGTATTCGAAGCTAGCCCCGAAGGAGATGCAAGGGCCTCTTCGTGCCTCAGATTACCATCTCCCCTTGCTTAGGTGTACAGGGAGCTTTTATCCTAAGGAACAGAGAAGAGAAATACAGTGAGGTAACGGACAAGGAAATTCCTGTGTAGTTTTATCCTCCCTGCCATGCGTGGCATCTTTCCTCCTTTGCCCCACTGTGGAGAAGGAGCCCTGCCAGGCCTCCTCACTTTCAGACAGGTATGTTACTTCTTGGTCCATTCATCTGAGAAGACGAGGGGCTAGCCGTTAATGCCCTTAGCAGGAAGAAGTTTAAAAAGTAACTTTTATATTTAAGAGAAATAAGTCCAGCTGGGTGTAGTGGTGCATGCCCACCATCCCAGCACTCTGGGAGACTGAGGTAGGAGGATCCTAGGCAGGAGGACCCCAGCCTGGAAAACTTAGTGACCTGATGAGACCCTGTCTCTAAATAACAGGAAAAGGGCTAAGGATACAGCTGGTTCATCTAGGGTGGTGAAGTGCTGTGTAGTTGGACACAGAGCAGTTACTTATGCTTATAGAAAAATCTGGCTATCAACCATCTTTTTCAGGTAACCTGAGCGGCAACAGAAAGAAAATCAGAGGCAAAAGATTTAGACCTCGATCTAATTCAACTGAGTAAGTCTGAACCTCTAATGGAAAAAGGCACTCCAAGGTCCATGCAATTAGTGTCGAATGTTCATTAAGCAGATAACCAGAAGAACTGGTGAACCATGCTTTTGGTCTTGGTTTTGTCTCTTTAATGCTTTTTGCCCTTTAAAAATTAACCGTGGCTTTTCTCTTTTACATAGGCATCTCCGCACCTGTGCCCAAACCAATATTCACTGACAGCGGGGGTCTCACCCTGGCTGCAGGCTTTCCCGCCAGTCCCCTGCCATTGTGGTGTCTTGGTTCCCTCCAAAGGGAATTTTGATAACACCCCTTTCTTCTCATCAGCTGGGTTCAGCCATTTCCAGGGGCCACCCTTCCTCTCCCCACTGCACACGCAGACTGGAAACATCAGGGACCCTCCCTGGGCCTTGGAGCGGGATGGTGCTCGAGCCCCGAAACCACCGCTCTGGGGTCTTCATGGCTGCAATCTAAGCATTCTCTCAGACTAGGGGATAAGCTCCTCTTTTAAAGGATCCTTCTAAGGACCTTTAAAAGGGCCTTGACCTAAACTTGCTCTTTAACTGAGTCATTGTCACTAAATGCAACACTACTCTTTTTAAATGATAGCCACTTTTTTCTAAGTGGAAGTGGGCTGGAAGTTTCATTTAAAGTCTTTTATAATGAAGTGAATACCCTGTACTTTTTTTTTTTTTTTTAATGTTTCTCCAGCATAAGAAAGCACAAGGAAAAGCCTCCTCAAACCTTTAATCTCCCACTCATAGAGTCAAACACATCTTCCATATGTTTTTTAATGGAACTTGCCGCCTGGTTTTAACTAACCATACTTTTTTAAGGCACCTAAGATTTTCCACTTATTTCTTACTCTAGCGGTATTTATCATTTCCAGGATCTTTATAGCTTCTTCATGCCTTAATACTTAAAAAGCCTAAAGAGCAGGTATTTGTTAACTGCTTGTCAGAAATTTATGTTAGCTTTACCATCATGTACCCTGCCTTTTTCAGTCCAGGAATAATAACATTGCCCTGAAATTGGGACCTTCCACCTGAATGGTGTTGTCTTGTAAGTGGCTTATCCAAGTTTATTAGAGGATACCTTACCTTAGAACCAATAAACAATTTCAAGTGATAGCATTGCATGGTCCAGAATGGCATCATAGAACTTCATCATAAATAACTAATCAGTTAGAGTTTATCTTATGCATCCCCAAAGCGCTTGGATGCTTTCGGGGGTCACTGGTGATAAACTCTTTTGTGGAATGTTATTTGATTTGTTTTGCATGAGGTCACCTGGTAGGAGCTCCTTCGCTTATCTCAGCTGCACACGAGAAAATATGAAAACCACAAACCGTTCTGCAGCCTTCCGTTGTGTACTGTAGCGTATTCTAATAGTGTGGCTCCTGCAGCCAAACTTGGGCAGTTCCCAAGTGGAAAAAAGAACTTCAACAGTATGTTGCAGTTATTAGTTGAAGCCTCAAAGAACATTTGGTGTTTAGCAATATTCATAGGATATTTTCTAGGGTATTCCCTTACCTTTTAAAATTTTGTGAGTAATCTCCACTCACATCATAAAACTGAAAATTATACTACTGTAGTAGCCTTTGAGCAATCTAGCTTTGAGATAGTTAAGTTACAATATTTAATAAGAGATAGTGTGTAACACGGCATCCTAAAAGCGTCATCTTAGAAGGGAGATGAATTAAGAATTCCTTCAGATTTTTCAGACTTTTCCGGTTCTAGTACATGACTCATGTAAATAAATGGAGCACTATTCTCATATACCTTCTGGTACTGGGACTATTTCTCTATATATTCATGCATTTTTATAATTTTTAAAAATGATCCCTGGGCTGGGGGTGTGGCTGAGTGGTAGAGCGCTTGCCTAGCGTGCCTGAGGCCCTGAGTTTGATCCATAGCACTGCAATAATATAATGATTCCTGATATATAATGTCAAGAATTATATTGGCACATTTTTAAGTAATCTCATTTGCTTCTGATGTAATAATACCATTTATGTGACTATAAAAGGAGCAAAATGATCACAGGAAAAGGTATCTTTGTTTTTGCTTCTGTTTTTTAGCAGTTGGAGGTATTTCAGGTCCATTATTTCAGTGTTGCCTTTAATACCTCATCATCCCCAAGGGTGGTGAAAATTGGGACATGAATGACAAAATGCAGCACAAATGCATGCTTTGCAGATGAATAAAATAAAATGTCCTTATTTGTTGTACTGTTTCCCCAGTCAAAGCTTATGAATCTTCCTCACTGTTGTACATGGTGTGAAAGAGCTTTTTGGCTTAGACTTTGTATTATATATTGTCTTTTTACAGGAGGGAGCCCCAAGCACCCGAGCCTGGGCACTCCCTCGCCCAGACTGTCCCATCCCAAGGCATAAGCCCAGGGGGCTCTGACAGCCCCCAGACAGGGAGTCTGGATCACAGGTCAGTCTCCACCTGCCCCCTCATTCTGGGCTGCCACTTAATCTCCCTCAAGTCCCTTCCTTGGCTGAGAACAGGGTCATTTGATCTTTGACTGAGCCTCCATGTCTGCTCAGAGGTGCTCCTGATCCAGCCAGCACCAGCTAATTTTCCTCTGCCTTTCCATCCTGGAGAACCTCAGAGCTCTCCTAGCCCGTCTGACGCCTTTTTTTGCATGTTGCGCTACGAGCCAAGTCAAGCCACACAGGGTGATTGACGTTTGACAGAATCCTGCCACGCTAGCCGCTGTGAGGCAGAGAAGTCAGGAAGTCCGCTTTCCTGGGCCGGCTCCCAGGTGGAGCTGCAATCCCATGGCTCTGGGAAGTGACCCCAGCCTGCTGAGCTGCTCCCCGCAGCACAGTAAAAGGCCCATCAAGTGCGAGTCCAGCCAGGTGACCGAGCTTTCATGGGACAGCCATGGCACCAGGCCTTGGGTTCTCTGAGATACTCAGTGAAAAAAAGACCCATCTCCTCCAGGAAGTGGCCATCTCCCTGCAGGTGATACCGCGTGCTGTGCGGCTCTGTTTCACCTGACAGCTGCTTGGGCTTTTTCTCCGGTTCTCCCCAGGCCTGGGCACTCACTGGCCTTCATCGGCAGCTGCGCTTGCTTCTTGACTTTTTCTTTTTGTTTAGTCTCAGTGGAGCTCTTTATGCAGTCTTCGGCTGTCTCTGTGAAAAGTACAAGTTGCCAGTGATTGTGATGGAAGGCAGTGATGGTGAGCTGTCCCTAAATCAGACAGTTATCTTAGCAAGGATGGCCGTTAAGTATAAAAGGGTCAGGCATGGTGGCGCACGCCTGTAACCCCAGCGCTTGGGAAGCTGAGGTAGGAGGGTCACTGCGAGTTTGAGTCCAGCCCAGGCTGAGTTCAGGGCCAGCCTAGAAGCCTGGAACACACAGTGAGACCCTGTCTCCTAGAAATAACTAAATTAAAAGTCACTTTAAAAAGATAATGAGAAATAAAACCTTTTTAAAAAGAGAGAATGATAAAGTTATTTTGTAGAGTTCCTTGGTTATGACTAACAATGAAGGAACAAGCTATGGAAAAATAACCTGCATTTAAAATTATTACTGTGGAAATGTAGTTTTGGTTTTAAATATATTTACAAACAGCTCAAGGCTACATGAGGAGTAAAGATGCAAACTTTAATTAGAAACAAATAATGTATTTGATAATAACAAATTTTGTAGAGCTTGGATCTCCATTGCCTATACTGTTTCAGGAAGTTACTGTTTTTAAAATGAGAAAGCCCAGTCAAACCTCCAAATTCTTCCACTACTGAATTTATTAAATCTGTATTGTTGTACAAGGCCAAATTCTAAGAGGATGTGTTCTTAGTTGGCTCTCAGAGTAAAAAAATCAAAGGAAATCCTGGGGAAAATAACAACCACACCTCCAGTTCTTGCCTTTAAAATCTGCACAGTGATGCTGATGGAGACATTGCCAGATACATCGGGGAAATGCTAACCGAGGTCACTGTCACTCTACGCAGTCTTCCACTCAATTCAGAATCAGATTCTTGGAAGGCAATCCCGAGGGCCATTCCCTGACAGCACCGGAGCCTGCAGTCTGGAGGGCTCAAAGGAGCATTGCCCCTGCCTGCCGCTGAATCACTAACCCCAGCCCGAGGTCATGGAGCCCTGTGTAGACCGCACTTCCTGTGCTTTGGGCCCCACCATCCAGAGTGGACCTCCTCCGCTACTTCCCCAGCTGACCCGGAAGTACTTTCTGTGGACCCCAGGTTGGGTGCAGCAGTAGGGAAGGAGACAGTGGCCACGGAAAAGCTGCCTTTTGGTATTGAAAAGAAAATTGGCTCTTTGAAGTTGTTCTTGGGGTTTTATATCCCCAAATGACAAATTGGAATTGCGGCCTCCTGAGTGTTTTCAAAAAGCACAATTGCCATTTGAAAAATGAGGAGCCGAATCAGCAGTGGCCTGGGAAAAGGCATCGTGGAGGTGGGTGAACGGGATTGCTGGCAGGTCTGCGATTGAAAGGGAGTTCTGATTTGCTTTGGAAACCACTGGCAAAGGCCTCCCCAGAGCTGCTGAATGCATTTGAGGATGCCTTGAGCCTTGCTATAGCTGAGCTTATGCTCAGGCCATTGCGTGTATATATATATGTATTTATATATAAGCTACCTCATAATCACCCAGTGCCCATCCTGGTTTATTTGCCATAGTCACTTGCATATGGAGGGTGAAGACATCCTTGCTAAGCTTGTGCTGTGTTTTTTCAGATTTTCTATCTTGTTCTGCTTTCTTTGTTCCTTCCATTGCTTTCTGCAGGTATTTAAATCCATGGTTCAAAAGAGACTATAATGTAGCTAAGTGGGTAGAAGATGTGAATAAAAACACTGAAGGACCATACTTTAGGTATTTTACAAATTAATTTTATATCCTTTTCAAACTCTTCCAGCACATACGAATATTGTACTGTGACTGGCTCTCTATCTTGTATCTCCTCATACAAGTTCTTATAGATGGAAAAGGGTCCTGTTTCTTTGCTGCCATCTGGAAGGGTTTCCGTGTAGTGCATGTCCCTGTCGCCATCTTAAGCTTTTTAGTAGCTTCCTCTTCATTTGATGCTATGTAACGTTCTATGGGCATGAAACATACCTTCACTAATAAAGAAGCACTATTAACCTCAACAGTTTGATTTCCAGATCCAGCAGTTTCATAATGCATTTTTCCTACTTATCACCTAAGAATGCATAGTACATACAAAAACTCAAGGAAAAAAACAAGGAAAGAAGTGAAATTTTATGTTCAATAAAAACAAAGATTTGCCCTAACTGGAAAAGCCAATGAGTGTAGATTCTCTTTGTTCAGTATGACATTTGCCACCAGAGAAAGACTGTGAAGAAGACTGCTTTGTGGCTTTTTCACAAAACAATTTTTAATGCTAGTAAGAAATGTCTAATTCTGTTAATAGACTAGGAAGCAGAAAAGAAACATGTATTTGACACAGAGAAGAACATCTCTCCATGTTATAAACTATCATATTTATTCAACTCAATGCAACTCTGTGTAACATTAAAGGTCAGAGAGAATTTCCAAGAACTCTTTGTGGCTTTTTTTTTTAATCACTCTTTATAATACCAGAGAGGTTTCATAGAGGTAAATGTCCACTTTATATCTAATTACTTTGTGGACGACTAATATTGAACAATGAGCTTTTATAGAATTGCTATCACTGGGTTCAGCATTGAACGGATACCAAAATATGTGTGTGTGTTAACTCTCAGCACCCATATAAGGTGACTTTCTCTTCCAGTGTACCATTTAGGTTAGTCATTACAGTTTGAGAAAATGATTAGACTTACCTGCATTTCAGTTTGATCCATAACATTTGCATATACCCCAAGGAAAGCATAATTCCTGCCTGCTCACAAAAATACGCCCTGCTTTTATACCCAGCCTTGCGCTCCTGCCCTGCCCTCTGCTTCCACACTTCCCCACACTGGCCTCACACACATCCGCTCACATTCAAACGTCCCACCCTCACCTGTAGCTCCCAAGATGGCCAGCGGCAGGAAGACAGGTAAGATGACTTCGAATGCTCCTTGGAATCGTGGCTCACCTGCATTTTACTGAGGCTTGTGGGCAGATTGTAATTTGTGCTAGCCATGGAACCAAAACAGAACAACTTTGTTTCTACGTGGGTTGTGGCTTTTGTTCCTAAATGGACTTAGCGTATTTGCAGCAATAATCTGTGAGATGGTACCCCGGAAGAGTTGATCCACCTCCCCTGGGTGAGCTGAGTAGTTCACCTGGCTCCCAGAGAAGGTTTCGTGAAGTTTCTTAAAAGGAGCCCTCAGGTCTGCCCAGAAGCCGCATGGGGGAAAGCAGTGTGGATGGGGAAATGCGTTTGTGCCCTGGTTGCACGTGCAAAGCTGCGTGGGCAATTTTAGAGGGTTCCTGTGTCTCCTCTTTGAATATGAGATGTTGGTTCCTGTAGTAGATACTCCCATTAAGGATGATTAAAAATTCGTACTTTTGCTTAGAGGCTAACGTCCATTGGACAGTTAATAATGCAAATGGCCTTTGGGGGAATGGTAAGGGTTATGCTGGTAAGACTTGAAAATCGACTCCGAATTTCTGCGGCAGTGATGAATAATTGAGGTGACCCAGAGCTTTTACCACCATGATTCTAACCTGACAGAGAATTTCATCTGCTCTCCATCCAAGCTAGGTCTCCCCAGCGAGGCCGCAGTGCATCCATACTTTGGCTTATGCTCTGCCAACCCTCTGCTTCGGCTCAGATCAGCTTCATCTGCCACCAGGTCATTCAGGGGACCTCCCTCTCCCCCCACCAAAACCATCAGTGAAGGCAAAGGTCATCTTAATCACCCACGTGGTACTGGGTTTGTGGCATTTTATCTAAATGCACTGGGGCCTTTGTGACTGCAGTAAAGTCCTGAATATGGTGTAGCACTTACAGCATAGTATCCGTGTCCCCCCAAGAGTGAGGACCATGCCTGTAGGTCCGGAGTAGGCAGACGCCCTCCGCGGTGCCCTCACCCAGCTCCCATGTGACAGTGGTCAAGTTGTCCTCAGCATGCATTGGGGCCACCAGGAAGGAGCAGGGGAAATTAGAGTGAGAGCATGGCGTCACTACCCCCAGAGCCTGAAACACGTTCTGTCGGTGACACTGCTTTACATGGGCTTGGAAGGTGTCCTTAGCCCTGAGTGTTACCTAGGGGGTCACTCACTTCGTCAGTGTTTTTTAATTTTCCATTGTCTTACGTTTCTATTTTCACGTGACTCTGAAAACAGATTAATAATTGTAACGGTCACAGCGCCTCCTGTAATCTTCAGGTCTTGCGTCAGGAGATGCAGGCATTGTTATTCCCTTGCTATGCCTGGACGAAGCCGAGGCCCAGGGAGTTAGTGCGTTAGGGGTTAGTACTTGTCAGAGCCAGGATCGTGGGTAGCTCTGTCTGACCTCTGGGTTTTTCTTCACTGGACTTTCTGAAAAATAATGGAGTGAGTGAGTATTGACGCTTAAGTCCTATCCGAGGCACTGAAGTCCTGGCTCTGGCTATTATGACAGTGAATGAGGTGTGACTATGTCTTCTTTATGTGACTGGTTTGCTTTCGTCTTCCCGAGTGGCAGAGCTGAACTAAAATTGCCTTATAGCTGCAAACATGGAAGCCTAGAAAGTCTGAACTATCTCACGACGCCCCACCACCCATCGGCACAAAAGCACACCTTCACTGTGTAACTCTAATTACAGCTGCTGCAGTTATGGTGATGATTTTTTAATCCAGTAATGATCATGGCTGGCACTGATGCAGAGATTCACTTTGCTTTGTGAGTGAATGGGCTGGGCTCCTGCCTGGCTTTTAAGTGAAAGCCATATTGAAACTGAGAATCCTCCTCGGACATTGATGGGAAATAGTGAGCTTATTTGCCTTAAACTAATCCGCCCTGCCCTGTTCTCTGCTTTTATTTTCAGTCCTGCTGTAGCCTTCTCCGTCCCCCACCAGAACCTACCCCCTTCCCCCCCTTGCTCCTCCCTCTTAGTGCCAGAAGTGTCTGTTAATGAGTATGTAATATAAGAAGCAGGAGAGTGTGGTTTCTTTGGGGTTCCAGAGAATACCTCCGGTTTTTATTTTCAGTCATTATTGGCTTTACTTCAGGAAAGATGTGCAAGGGAACACTATGCTTCCAGTGCTCCTCACTGAAATGGCTTTGCAAATGTATGTGGCTGATCTGTGGCCAGGTTGAAGCTGTGAGCTAGTATCTCCTGCTATGAGCACACACATTACAGCAAATTAAAAAGAGGACTTGGCCTGGTGTGGTGGTGCACACCTGTAATCCCAGCACTTGGGAGGCTGAGGCAGGAGGATTGCTGTGAGTTCGAGGCCAGCCTGGACTACAAAGTGAGTTCAAGGCCAGTCTGAATTGCATAGTGAAACCTTGTCTCAAAAAGACAAAACAAAAAATAAATAAAAAGAGGACTTGTTTTGCATGGTCCCTAAAGTAAATAAGATTTGGTTATGTGTTTGCATACCTAACTAGCTTTCCTGAACTTGAATTTCTTACCAGTAACATTTAGGCTAAAAAGCTGAACCCATAGTAGGAGTAGTCTTCATTTTAGAAAGATGCATTCAGTACCTAAATGCATAAACTTGATCTCATTTTATGCATAAAAGATCTTAGTCCTTTTAAAATGTGTTACTAAAGTAGATTAATTTCTGAAATAGAAGAATATTCAATGTGTGTTGTTTTGATAGAACTTTAGAGCATTTGAAGTACTTAATATTCTTATAGAACTGCCCTAAAATTGATGAATGTTCACCTGGACCTCAGAGTTGGTAGGAAAAGCAATTTTCAAACTTCAGCTTGAATCAGTGTCTGTAAAGTGAAAATGAGTTTGATAACAATGGCAAAAGCAGAGCCAAGGCTGTTAGCTGGGTGGGAAGAAGAGGCAGGTTGGGCAGTAGATCTTGCCCTATCCAACGCCACTTCCCCTCCCCACCTCCTTCCCAGGGTGACTCAGTCATAGTACAGAGCTGCGTCCTACTGGAATAAAGGCATGTTCTAGAATGTGGCAGTGGAACCGGTCCTTGATACAAGTCTTTGCCACCTTGTACCAGGGATTAAGGAGTCAAGGGTATGCGGAACAGTATTTGGGAAGGGGATAGCTGTTGAAATCCTCATGACTCTTTTCCATTGATAAGCTCTGAATGGATGTTCTCACTCAGCTTTGTTTTTCTCACTCTTAAAAAGACAAGTAGCAAGCTTGGCCTCTTCTGGTGCACCCAGTGTAGTTGCATACATTACCATTACAGATAGGAGTGTCAGGCAAGCTCCACATACCACACCACTGCTTCCCAGCAATGCTGAATGTCCAGTCGTGTCAGGCCATTTTTGTATGTTCTCATCAGACTTTGTTTGGCTGGAACTGCACTCCTTACTGCTTGCATGTTTACTAATTTATTATTACAATCCTTGTATTTGCCTTTGTTCTCTCACAACTAACACACTGGCCTCCAAATGCATGAGTTTCGTGTAAACTGGTATGTGGCTTAGCAACTAGGGATTATGTCAGAGGTAATATTTTAAGATCTTAATTAGAGGTATTGCACTTTGAAACATTTTATATTATAGTGTTAAAAATAAGGCAGAATATTAATATGCTATGCACTTAATTTACCAGTATGAACTCTTAAATAGTTTTTTTTTCTATATTAGCTTTTCTATATATTCTAGAGGAGACTTCATTATTGGTTTTCTAGCTGAAAAATATGATTCCATATAATAACATTGAGACAATCCATTGCATTCATGGATTTAGGAAGCTAAAATTCCAGCAGTACAGTTTTGGGAGTGAAAAAGTTATTTTCCGAGTAGTTAATGCTTTGCAGTAGGAGCTTATGAACATAGAAGTCAGAGGGTTTGTTGTGAACCCGCTTTTCAGGTGTTTGAAAAGGATATTTGGCAACCGTGTAACACTTGTTTCCTGTGTTCCCGACGTCTCAGGACTTTATCTCCTGCCAAGTCTCCTTCTTCGTCCACTGGGTCTATCGCTTCCAGCAGAAAATACCCTTACCCGATGCCCCCGCTTCCTGACGAAGAGAAGGCGGCAAACCGACACAGCGCCCGGGTACGTGGCGACGCCGTCTTTGTGTTTACGGACGCAGTCTTTCCCACTGAGTAGCCACGTTTCCTAAAACTTGTTCGTAAGAAAATCAGAAAAATTAAAACTGAAAATTAGAAGATTCTTTTTACCTGCTCATAACGTCAGTGGGATTTTAGAAATAGGAATCTGCGACAAAAAACTCTTATCAGGGCTGGGGCTGTGTAGCTCAGTGGTAGAGCACTTGCCTAATGTGCTAGGTCCTGCGTTCAATCCCTGGTACCACAAAAAAAGAAAACCAAAAAAAAGCTGCATCAATGTTTTGGAAATGGAGGTGGAAAATCAGTTTTTTTCAGTGCTGGGAATGGAGCCCAGGGCTTTGTGCACACTCGGTTCTTTCCCACTGAGCTATACCCCTGTGTCAGAAAGCCAAACTTAAAAATAAAAAATGGAGGCACTGACCCTTTTTATCAGATTATGGTTCAGTGGAAGTTTATTTAAGCCCTAAGTCTCTAACTGGATGTGGTGGCACACGGCTAAGTTTGCTGCCACCCCCACCTCAGAGAACTGGCTAAGTGTAGGACCCCACTTTTTTTTCCTGCTGAATTGTCTAGATCGTGGTTTTGCCCCAGCTGGGGACATTTCCTCAGCCGCTGTTGTGGCGGGGTGTGGGTTGCAGCAGACGTTACCCTGAGAGCCCCTGGGTGTGGCAGGTCCCTAGGAGAGGCAGCTGGTCCTCGCCCCGCCCGCTGCCTGGGGAGTGACAGGGAAGGTCTGGTCTGTCCCCGCCACTGTGGCCTGCAGAGTAGGTGGCCCTGGACGCTGGCCTGCCTCCCTGGGCTGGGGAGAAGCAGATCTGTGCATCCGTAGCCCCGCTGCTTCTGTTTCCTCACAAGAATACTCAGGTCACCTCGGTGCCATTCATTCACCCCTCTTTTCCTGCCAGCTGTCGCTCATTAAATATTCATAAGTATGTGCAAAGACACTTCGGCTCTGAGAGGCCGGCTCGATTCTTCCCCACTCCAGACCACTGTGCCAGCATCGGACCGCATCTTCTTTCCCTTGGACGCCCTGCGGCCTCGCCTAACTCCTCCCCACCAGGCGGCGGCAGTGGCTCCGAGCACCCTCCCAGCCCGGTGACCTCGGGTTTTCCAAAGCGCAGGGATGGCTGTCCTTTAATAAGCGCGGAGCAAACCAGCCCTCGGTCCAGCGCGTCGGGCAGTGCAGTGTGCGGCTGCAGCCGAGCCCCCTGCGCTGGCCGCTGGTTCGGGAACCTGGGGCAGGAGGGCGCGGGTGGAGGAGGCGATGCTTCGCTTTCACTGTGAGATGAGGGCTCCGGGGTGCCGGGCGGGCCTGGGGCCGGCGATGTTCTCTCCTCCCCCGCCGCGGGTGTGGCTGAGGTTCCCGGCGTGTATCCCTGCACCAGCCTCCAAAATGACACTTAGGGTTTTTCTTACCTCATGTGAATGTTTTCTGTATTGGAAACGTTGGAGAACATGAAATGAGGGCGTGAAGTTTTCTTGTGTCAAAGGGCAGGAGCTGTTAAACAGGTCGGGATGCAGGTTTAGAAGAAAGAGTGCGACAGCAGGCCTGGCCCGGGGTGCACCCACGGGCGTGTGTGTGTGTGGGGGGGGGTGGGCGGAATCGGAGAATCTCCCCCGCTCCTAGATCAGGGTCCTCGTCTGCTTTGCTGCTTTCACAATGTGCCGCTCTGCTTGTCTCCGTCCCGCAGCTATGGGAGACCTCCATCTAAGAGCCACTGTTTACACGCGACACATCGAAAACTGTTTACTCCGACTTTTATAGAAACCCAGCCTCACGGAATCACCGCAGATCTTTCTGCTCTTCAGACAGCGCGAAGACCCTCAGAGACGCCACAGAGAGGAAGAAGCCGGTTCTCACATCTGGATTTCATTTTCTTTTTGTCATTGGCTTAGGATTTAATTGAACCATGAAATGAACTAGTGCAGTGTTACGGTCTAACATGGAACTGGTAACTGGTAGATTAATGGATAATCCACATGACAGATGTCTACATATATAGAAATATCAATCAGATTAACTCACACGACCCAAATGTAGCAAGTTTCCCAAGGGACAGTAGTGGATTCAGAACCTGACCTTCTGAAGCACATCCTCGTTGTAAACAGTACCGCTCTATGCATGAAGCCGCTATTCATTGTTTTCCATAACTAAGGAAACAACATCCCATAGTAGAAACTAGCATGCAGGGCTAGAAGCATATAGGATTTTTCTGCAGAACCTTAAAGCCTGAGAGGCCAATATCCCATATGCTGACTTTAAACATGCATTTTTATTTTTGTTTTGTTTTTACTTTTCATATTTATACAAGCTTACAAGGACAATTGTACATATGTAAACATTTTTAAAATTCAAAAAAGCAGCTGTTACACACAAGTGTATTTTGCCAAATGCCTAAAAACAGTGAGTCACAATCACATCCTTGTCCTGTGGTCTTCAACGCGTTCAAGCAGATGATGTAAATACAGTGGTCAGTGCTGTAGCTTGTCTCTGCGTAGCTGGTTTCTGTGTGAAAGGTGGAGTCCCCTGAACTGTGGGTCACAGGAGGCGGTCTTAGGCGTGGCCCAGTGAGAGAATGGAATGCCCTGTAAGACACTAGCTTGCTGAAGCGGAAGGCCAGCAGGGCAGCTGCCGTGGGGCTCTCCGTGGCCAGCTGGCTGCTCCCTGGGAATTGGCCAGCCTGCTCACCCCTCTGCTGGGGGCGCACAGTGTCTGCCTCGGTGGCTGGCTCTTTTGGTACCAGAGCACGCCTGCCAGTCTCTCCTGAAGGCTGGTGAGCCCCCGGCGTGTGCGCTGCTGCAATCAAGCGAGTGCACCGGGGACCCTTGAGACCCCGTAGCTTCCATCTTGCCAATCCTCCAGTCCTTTCTAGCCTGAACTTCTGGCTCCTTGACAAAACAATGCAGCCGCCCTTATCAAGGGAAAGAATGACGTGTTGCAACAGAAACAAACTTGACGCTGTTCCTTAAGGATATTCTCATCACTGGGACTGAGGCCCCGCTGGTCGTGCTGCACTGACTTGGAATCAAGGTGATGGACAGTTCTACTGTCGGAGCTTGGAAGCCTCAACGGGGTGTAAAGGTTAAATAAAATTTAAAGCCATAACCGTGCAGCAGCTGTGAAGTCACACAAACAGCGGGCAGGGACAAAAAGTTGATGTTTTTGAGCCCTATAATTTGTAATCCTTGGAAAAATGAGAATTTATGTTTAAAGCCCCTTCTAAAAAAACCAGAGTTTGACACTGTCCCCTGCAGCTCTGTTATTTCAGGAGAGAGGTACTCCACCTGACGAGATCATTAACTGGTGGTGCTGGTCACGGGGTCTGCCATGAAGTAGTCTTCTGCTTGCCTCTCTTTTTTGAGAGTAGTGAGATTTCAGAAGTGTCCTCTAGATTTTGTTTCTTCCAGTGATTTCCATGGGCGAAATCCATCTCATCTCCATGTGTAATTGTTGCGGGTGCCCAAACCGAAGGGCCAAGTTAGATACTCCGTGTTCATGTCTTCTGTAATGGGCCTGTCTTCTGAAAGTCTTTGAAAATGTTGGGGAAGCAGTTTAACCATCCAGAATTATACAGTGGAAAACGGCAGCGGTCGTGATAGGAAGGGGTGCGGTGGCTGACACCTCGGTAGAGCTGTATATCAGACCCAGGCTGGGGGAGTGCGGGCAGTGTCGTTGCGTGGCTCCAGTGAAGCACAGAAGGGCACACAGGTTGAAAGATGTAGCAAATAAAGTGACTTTTGACCAAGATCACTTTAAAGGTGCACTGAATGTTTTCTGGTATTGAGTGTATAAAAGGCTAAGATTTATTTTGACTATAAAAGAGATTATAGATTTGAATATATAAGGTGCCTCATGTAAATATGCTTCCTAGTTATAGTTACACAAGCCCTAATTTGAAGGAATCCACAAATGGCTAGCTAGTCAACTGATTATCTGCCTACCTACCTAACCTATTTATTTTTTCTTACCTGCTCAGTTATTTTTACCTAAAACTAATATTTCCAATGAAAATCATTACAACGTGCCTTTTGGGAGATACGGTTGTTAAAGAAGTGTATTGCTTGTAATCATACTCCTTGGTCAAGATTTTCACATGGAACTGAAAGGTATTTTTGTTTTATTTGTAGAGGATGATTTTTTAAAATACAGTAGCTTCAGAGTGCTATTCTGAGCATCTATTCTATCTCCCATGTTTAAATATTCTTAGAGGCATTTGTGGAATTCTTCGACAGATTTTAGTTTTGATGGGTAGTTTCGAGACATACCTGTCCGCACACCCATGACTGATCTAAAGCGTTGCATTGAAACATTCTGACCTTCCCTTCACCGAGGTAGACAGAGTGGACTCCTAGCATGAAATATAAGCACAGCAAGTATTTCTTTTAAAGTACCTACTTTGGAGAGAAACTTCGAGGCTCTGCGGCAGTGCGTGTCCTGCTCCTGATGGTGATACTCCCATCCACCGTGGTTCCCTGTTCAGCGCAGAGGAGCAGTTAGTTCTTTGGCTTTATGGTTAGGGAATGCCTTTTGCCCTCAGAAGTTCTGGTCACAGCTGGGGGACAGCCGGGCTGCCCATTTCATTTTTCCAGTTTTTACTGTTTCTCATGCAAAGAAACATATGACTCTCTCCGTGGAGCGTCCCCAGGACCCCGTGACATGACGGAGCCCTGGAGGGACCGATTGGCCAGGCTGAGTGTTCTGTGTGTCTGGCCACTTTCTTCAGGAGGGAAGGAAAATCCTTGGGACTCAGCAGGCTAAATAGTCACCTGCAGTGGCTGTGGCGTGCGGAGAGGAACCGGCCAGTGCTTCTCCACCAGCCGCAGCACGGCGAGAGCTCGTTGGCCATAGTTGCGGGGTTTTTAAAAAAACTCAGTGCCCCAGGAAGAACCTACCCTTGGAGTTGTTCCTTGGGAAGAAAAGTGACTAATACAGCAAGTGTGGGCTGAAAATAACAAACTTCTTTCTCAGTTTGATGTTGGTGCTTAAGTGACAGTGCGGTTTCTCTTCTACCTTCTTGTTTTAAAATTGTGTTTGTATACAGGGTCAGTCCTGCACAGAATTATTTTTTTCTTTTTGAGATAGGGTTTCACTATGTAGTTCAGGCTGGCCTTGAAATTGCAGCAGTCCTCCTGCCTCAGCCTCCCAAGTGCTGGGATTACAGGCATGCACCATCATACTGACCTGGCATAGAATTTATCATAAGATTGACGGGGTTTCTAAAAGAAGTTGTTTTGAAATAGAATTAAGATTTTCTGTTACTTCCAAAGACATTTCGAATTCCTTAATCAGCTTACAGTTTTCATTCTCTTTTGTTGATTTCCTTGCATATTAGCATAATTTAATCCTGTCCGATTTTCTAGATCTTTTTTCGGTACTTCACCTGCTGCCTTTTTTTCAGATTTTGTGCTTTATATAACTACCTTTCAGCCAGAGGAAATACAGTATTTCTAGTCACTTTTTTTCAGTGTTTGAAAATCAAGTTCATTCATTTCCTGTTGGCATAGTTTAGCCTTACACACACAAAAAACCAATATTTTAAATATTTCCTTAAGTTGTTAAACATGGTAGTTAGCCCTTGTTCAGATCAGACCACTTTGCTTTATCTTAAAGAGCAGCTTGTGGTGTCTGAGGCGGGAGGAGCCCGCTTTGGAACTGATGGCCCCTGTGCGGCGTGGTAGGCTTGGCAGCCCGCGGGCACGCGCTGTAAATACCCGTGCGGCTTCTCAGTCCGCGTGAGTTTTCCAGGAAATACCCACACTCCCATTTGCGGTCTATTTTCTAATTTTTAGTCTCCTAACTATTTTCAATTGTTTTCCTCTAGAACTGCCACCTAATCACTTTTCCTCCCTTAAGTGTGTGCCATCTACGTGAATTTCTTTCTCATTCATGCTCTCCCAGGTTAAAATGTATAAAAAGCAAACATTTCTGTGGCATGGGGCTTCATTCGGGACCCCTGTTTTTTTCCCTCCACTGAGATGTTTTCTGAATGGGTCAGACTTTGATTTTTTATGCAGCTATTTTCCCCTGGCACTGGGTGAGGAGTTGCCCTGCCGTCCCACGCGGGCGGACTTGGTCGGCCCTTAGCACACCCAGGGTGGTTTCTGCTCACGCTGATTTCATGCTCTGTAATGGTCTGCAACAGGAAGCAGCTTCAGCCTGCAGAAAAACGTTGGAAACAAAAAGCTGCCAAGAGGATTTCTGCCGTTTCCTATCCATGGCCTGACAGACAGTAAGCACCCGCCCCGCTCCGGGCCACCTTCCTCCTGCAGCAGCTGTGGAGCAGTTTCTTCATGGTTAGGAACTTTTATCTGTCATGGTAGGTGGGGCCTTCTTGGGCTGCGGAAGAAATTTGGAGAACCCTTGGGGTGCAAAATTCAGGGTGGAAGGCATCTGTAGTCCCCTCTCTTGACACCGGCATGGGTCATGAACCTTGGAGTCACTGTGAGGTCTGTTCTAGGGTGTGCCTTGCAGGATGGAGAGGAAGTGAAAAGCAAGCCCTGGGAGATAGGAGGCATCCAGCCCTGGCGCAGAGGCAGGGGGACGCCCACGTGCGGAACACGAAGCCTCGTGTGTGGGAGAGCTCAGGTGGCCGTGGACAGGCTGCGGGAAGAGAGGGACTGGGTGCCCAGGGCAGATCTGTGTGCGTCGCGTGTTTACTGTGTTGGCTTTGTCAGTCCGTGTGGTCCAGTGACGTGTCCGGTTGCTCTGTTCACAGAACCTGTGTCATGCGGGGGTGCTTCCAGGGTGGCAGAGTTTTGGTCAAGGGCTCCGTCGTTTCATATTCTTAAAAATCTTCGGAACCAAAAAGATGCAAATTGTCTTGTTTGGTTTCATTTACAAAAAGGCATACAGTGAGACTAAGCAATCTTATTAAGGTAATTGCACAAAACCATCAAGTTTCAGAGTTGATAAAAGGTATACACACATACACAGATCCCATCCACTTTAGGGTTTAGCCTTTTATAAATTTCAAGCTGTGATTTTTGTTTTGATAAGCTCTAAAAATTTAAACAGCCCCAAATATAGAGGTGCTAAGTTATATTAGATAACAGTACAGAAAGTGCTGATATGAATTGATGCACTTACTGAATTCCTGCTAAATTGTACATGTGTATCACTGCCTGATTAGAAGCCCTACTTCTCTAATCGAGCACAAAATCCGTGATTTTACAACCAACCTTTTTAATGGGTAAAAATGACCCAACACCTTTCTTTTATATGGAAAATGTTTTTTAAAACACTATTTGCAAAAGTGCTTAACAAAAATACTGATTCAGAATAAGTATGTACTCTTTTTTTCTAACTTGTTGGAAGAGTTGCCCGTGCCCCCAGACCAGCATCCCCAAAAGACAACTTTAGAGACTGAGTGTTCTCCCTAATCAACCCAGTTTCTGTGTGTGCGGGTGTAGCCACATCCACTGTGTGGGAGGCGCGATGCCGTCCGCAGAGGAGGACAGCCCCCCGGGAGGTGTTCACAGCATGCTCTCACTTTTGATACCCAGGCAATCGTGTGTATATACCTAGATGTGCATCATTTTAACATTCTCTCTGCACTTCCGGGTCTTAAACTTTTAAAAATTTTTGGGTTTTGGCAAAACCAATGGAAATGTATGCGGCGACTGCTTTCCTGAGCAAATATGATTTGTTTTATGGCTGTTAAAGTTATAAAAATTGTTCTCACATTGTAAGTAAACGAACTCTTGCCATTTTTAAAGGTCACTGTAACTTGAGGTTCAAATTTCTGGCACAATTTTATTGGTATTCATTTCCAAAGCTAATACAGTACTACAGTTTTCTATGTTACTCTCATTGTAACATCAATAAAGTGACTTTCAATAAAAGATATGTTATTTTGATGTACGACTTCCTTTAATCTTTTTTTTTTTTTTCCTACTAGTTTCTCTCTTCAGAAGCGTTGTCAGGGTGTTCCACAGGGAGCCGTCTCCCTCCTGTGCCAGACCATCGCAGGAGCGCGTGTCAGTGTGGCACAGCGCTCCTTCAGCGCGGCCCCCGCGCTCGGCTCGTCCCGGTCCCGTGGTGAGGCGGCACAGGAAGCGTCCTGTACTTAGCCACCTGCCCTTCCCTTTAATGGCGACTCACTTCTATGCCCTGTCCTAGACACCCCAGTCAGGGTGGGGTACTTAATAAGGTCACATCTAGTCTCGGATGGGCTCAGTTCAGGTTCACGATTATTGCAGCCTAAGGATGGCTCCACCCTGGCTTCTGTGTCCCCCCAGCACCCCTTTTCATTACCAGTCATTACCCTGGCATTTGTACTTTCCTTGGCTTCGCCTCCTAGACAGCTGAGGCAGAATGTGATCAGGGTGCAATGTGAGAAAAACCGAAAGGAAGTTATTGATGAAGGGCTTGTACGTTTAAGATTAAAAAATACGTAGTTCACTTCTTGCATGTATAGCATTCCCAGGTATATAATCCACTTAAATGAGCACTGAAAGAGTAATCAGCCAAGACGGCGTCCAGGCTGGGGCAGCACGGGTGTCCGCAGGCAGGTCAGGCAGCCGGCCAGGAGCCGGGGCTCTGGCGGCCGGGGCCCAGGAAGAGGCGGGAGGTGCCCGACAAGGCCTGAGCCTCCTGAAGCACAGAGCCAGAGGACACAGCTCCAAAATGAAACAACTGAGTCACAGCGCTCGGAGAAAATCCTCCTAGTAACTGAAAGATTCAAGTTGGAGCACACAGCTCTACCGTGCTCCGAACTTATGGTCTCATAAAGGTAAATGAATGGACCAAGAAACTGCTGTAAAGGAGTGGGTGAGGCCGCACTGGAGGTGCGGTGAATGAGGCAGCAGGAGGACGTCGCAGGAGGGCAGCGAGACTCCCGCCGTGCAGACTGGCCGTAACCAAAGGAAGGCGATGGCTACGTCACACCTGTCCAGGGCAGGGGAGCTTTCTAACTGCAGCGTGTGATGAAGACTAAGCTCCACGCTCTTGGAAAGAAATGCTGGAAACAGCAGAGAAGACAGGGAGACTTGTTTCAAAGTATTAATAATTAAAATGAATGAATGCAGTGACACCAGAAGCATGGCTTATGATACTGTGGCATTTACCCCAAAGCAAATTCAGAACCGAGATCAAGTAGCACATTTGGGATTTATCAAAGGGCTAGGATGGTCAAATATGGCTCCTGACTTTGAGTCAGCGGTAGCCTTCTTTCTTGCTGTCTTACTTACTGAGGAAATTATTCCCTTAAGCTATGACTTATTAGAAGAGCCTGGTGAGTTTAAAAGAAACAGCAGGTACCGCAGTGATGAAGGAGAGTGCCTGCCGCTTGGTGCTCTGGGCCCCTTCTGACTCTTTACTGGGCAGCCCAGACCAGAGCAAGGCTTCGTGGCTGCACAACCACAGGTCTAGGATGAAACCTGGATGCACCGCGGGAGGCGGGAGGCGGGAGGCGCTTCCTGCTGACCTGTGAACTGGCAACTCAAATACCTGACATGAAAACGGAAGTTGGGGTCAGTAAATATTTCCTATATATATGCAATATTTGAAAATGTCTCAGTGAAATGACGCTAAAGAAGCTTAGCAAACTTTTCACTGGTGGAAAACTAACTGCTCATTTGAACAGTAATGCTCACATTATGCCCTAAAATAAGACAAATGCACTGCTGGCAAGGAGGAAGTAGAGCAGGACCACTTTTTATCTGTAAAACTCTTGGGAAAAATAGGCAAATCAGTCCAATTTAAGAAACAAACCCTGCTAGTGCTTATCACACCACACACTCTCAAATCTCAGGCCACCCCAAGAAGCAAGTGCTATTTCCTTGTCAAAGACGGGGAGACAGACCCTGAGGTCATCAGAAACAGTCACACCACAAAACCAGAGGCGCAGGCGCGTTAGACTCTAGACCTCACGGCAATAACTGTTTTCAATGTCTTCTACTATATCTAAGACTTGCTTCTTAGAGAGTCTCTGGGAAAGTGGCAGGAAAGAAGGAATGAAACCCATTCCTCCGACTGCCCGTGGTTTCCAGACGAACACAGTAGGACACCTATGCCAGTCTTTCTGCTGTATGTTATTAGAAGTATGAATATGCATGCATCAAAATGGATGTATCAGTACTTTAAAAATTAGTGTATCTTCTGATTTTAAGATGGAAGAATCCATGTAGAAAATTTGGAAAATGGTGAAATGTGTAAATGAAGTCACTTGGATTAAATGACCACAGTTAATATTTTAATACATTCCCTTGGTCTTTTTCTATCTTTTTTTTACAGTGAAGTGTATACAAGGTTTTTAAGTATAGTTAAAGGTTTGAATGGATGATGACAAAGAACTTGATGACAGTATTTGCCATTCAAATTAAAGAGGCAGAAGATAATCAGTGTTCCCTGTTCATTGATAAGGTCATCAAAAATATGTGTAAGTTTAAATAAAACCTGTGCTAAATTTCTACTAAGATGAACCTTGACATAGATGACCATGTTTGTTTGTTTTTTGTGTCTAAGAGGTTTTACATCATTTACATAAGAATGCTCCACACATTTTCAACCATATTCCTCCAGGGGAGGAAAGGTACACAGCTGTAGTTTAATTAAAAGTTTTTCATATCATAACGAAAAGCATACAGTGCACCTTAAACATTCCGCATATTCATATAAAAGAGGTTTAGAAGGAAAATAAGGCATGATTGATAGTTAGGGAAGTTCTAATTAGTATAATAGACTTGACTTTATATTATCAAAGTTCCAAAGAATTCATTATCAAAACTAAAAACTTCCATGGTGTGAAGTCATAAACCTTGCAGCAGTTGCTGGGGAAAGCAGTGACACAAGTTTACGCAGGTTACTAAAAGCAGCGAGTAAGCACACGAGGCCCAGCTGGAATGTTCGTGCAGACAGCTTCCTCCTGACTTAAACAGTCATGACACACTGAATGAACTGCAAGAGAGAAAAGGCGATGTTACATTACAGACCTCAAAAGCCCCAGGACACTGCGGGTACAGTTAGGTAACTCACATTTAGCTTTCTAACTTGGAATTGTGGGTCTGACCCCCTACCATGACTTTATAAGACACGCATAAAATGACTTAGAGAAACAGTCTAATATAAAATTCAATTGGCTCCTCACATCTTACAGGAAGGAGTCAGTACTTCAATTGATAAAGACCTATTTAAATCTCGAGTAATATTTAACACTGTAGAAAAAGTCGTAGTCAAAAACAGTTATCCACAAACACAAAAACTGGAACTCATATAGCTGAATTCTGTGGGAAATTCCACACCGCAGTTTTATTCCACTGCTCTAATGGGGCACCTTTAAACACTTTATTCCTTTAAAATCTGCTTTATTAGAGAACAGCTGAGCCTTCAGCAATTCCGAAGCGTGAGCTGTGAGCATCAGGACTGGCTGTGAAATGCTGGCTTCCCCAGTAAACACGGCACAGGCTGTGCTCTGTGAATTTTCCTTTTTGCTCTGAAGCAGTAAGGCCCTGTGTGCTGCTCAGCCTGCAGCTCCTCCACCAAGCCAGGCTGCTTGTCCCTGTGTCACTGAATCAACCTGAAGACCAGGGCATGCAGAACTGTCTTAGAGAGCATGGTCTGAGGCCAGAGCCCACTTCTCCCGCTCCCCGGGCTGCCTCTTCATCTCAGGAAACGGTGACGGAGTTGGTGAGAAGTTAAAACGCACTAACGAAAAGAGCCGAAGACGGAAGCACACCATTCACGCACCAAGCCTCCAAAAAGCCCACTCGTCACTACGGGGGCCTCTAAATCAAACATACGTGCACCTCTGTGTTCTATAATGGAGAAGCATTTTAAAACGCTCAGTGATCTCAATTCTTAAGGTGACCTTTTTCCCCTCAAAAGCCAAGAAAAAATGCAGAAACAACTAAGTGTGTGCCTCCTTTGTTAGGCACATCAGTTGATGACATCGAAGACACTGGGTTATTTTTACACTGGCTACCAGGTCCCCTATTCTATCTTTTAAAAAGTGGCTATCTAGTAAATAACTTGCTTTAAATTGTGTTTTAAATCGACACTGCCTCCCACTGTCAGTGAAAATACAGGTGTGTCAGTACAGCTTTGCGAGGTTAAAGCCGCTTCTCAGTGACTCAGACGGCTTGTTGCTGAAGGAGACGCAGTATCTGCAGGGGCTGGGGGGACATTTCTGATGAAACCTCACAATGCAGGGTATTATCATGACATTCCCTTTAGTCACAGTCTCGGCGCAATTAAGAAATTTGCTTAAGTGACCCAGCTTATAAGTGTAACAGGCTGGGACATGAACGCACGTGGTTTACTACAAATCTAACCGCAGTCTAACCAATGGAGAAGACTAATAGTAAATGACATTAATACATTTTCGATGGAAACTCCTGCTGATCACTGAATCCCTGATTCTGCTGGCACCTTTAAAAAGTTCTTAACGGCCAACTTCAAAAGGGAGGCCCATTTCTGTGCAGATGGCATCCATCTACTCAGCTCTTAATTTACTGAGACTTACATCGTCATAGGAGAAATTCACAACACCTTGCTGACCAGAATCCCGTCTTCGAAAGCTATCTGAAAAACAATATGGAAAATTTATGTGTTTTTTTTTTTAAAAAAACAGCTTTTCTAAAACCACAAGTTAATTATTACGGTACTAGCTTCAAACTGCAGTAATGTTAAGTTGTATAAAGAGTCAACATAAAAGACCAAAGCAAACAAGCCAATTATATAAAGACTTACTGTGTAAAGTGATATAATAGACAAGTTGGCCAATTGTTTTTTCCATCATGGAGAAAATACCTTACCCCAAAGTCAGTGAACGCTGTACAACTTCCAAGACCATTAACAGCATGAGTCCAGCTGTTTAAGCCCCAATCTATTGAAAAATAGTCACTTGGAAAGCACTTCCAATTCACTCTTCAGCTCGTTCACACTCTATAGAGAAATCACTCAATCACATTTTGCCCAAAACAGCAAAATTAAGGCTGGGCTGACACAGTAATAGCAGAGCACCAGCCTCACAGGCAGAGGCCCTGAGGACCTGGTTTCAATCCCTACCGCTTCCAAAAGAGAAAAAAGAAACAAAACAAAACAAAACAAAAAAAACCCACAAGCACAAATTGGTAGTAGCCGGATGTGGTGGCGCACGCCTTTAATCCCAGCACTCAGGAGGCTGAGGTAGGAGGAGCCTTGTGAGTTCGAGGCCGGCTTGGGCTACAACGTGAGCACAAGGCTGGCCTGAGCTACATAGTGCGACCCTGCCTCAAAAAAACTAGGGCTGGGAGTTTGGCTCAGTGGCTTAAGCGCCTGCCCTGGCAGGCGTGAGATTGTGAGTTCAATCCCCGGTGCTGCAAAAAAAAAAAAAACCAATTGGTTATACTCTGGAACATTTCAGTACAATTTAGTTTTCTGTTTTGTTTGTTTTTCTCAGTACCAGGGACTGAACCCAGGTGTACTCTATCACTGAGCTACATACCCAGACTTTTGTAAGACAGGATCTCGCTAAGTGGCCAGGCTGGCCTCAAACCTGCCACCCTCCTGTTCAGCCTCCTGAGCAGCAGCGGTGACAGGCTTGTGCCACAGTGCCTGGCTAGTTAAGATTACTATTCTTAAAAAAACAATTATGTTAGCTATGCTTAACAGCTGAGCTAGAAGTGCGCTCCGTAAGGCGACTCCTGAGCAAGGAGAGGCGGCCACACCTGTGAGCGCCCGCAGCTTCACGCAGCACGCGATGTAGTCGTCAAAGGCGATCTTCCCATTGGTGCTGTAGCGTTTTGCGATCAAATTCACAGTTTGAGGATTTAACCTAAACCCTGAAAGTCAGAATCATCCAGAAAAAAAAGTTAAAGGCTTAAAAATAGCTATTAAAAAACAAGCACAGTTCTTTAAGATGGTCAACTCCTCTTAATTAGGAACAGACAATTTATAGGAAAACAAAAACTATCTTCAGGGGCACTGACGACAGGGGAAGCCCCGCTGCTGCTGGAGCCACACGCACCCACGGTCACACACACCCATGGTTGCATGCAGCAGTGGTCACACGCACCCCTGGTCACACACACCCACGGTCACACACCCATGGTCACACGCACCCATCGCAGGCACCCACGCTCACACACACCCATCCCAGGCACCCACGCTCACACACACCCACGCTCACACACACCCATTGTTGCGCACACCCATGGTCGCACGCACCCACAGTCACACACACCCATGGTTGCATGCAGTAGTGGTCACACGCACCCACGGTCACACACACTCACGGTTGCATGCACCCATGGTCACACGCATCCATGGTCACACACACCCATCGCAGGCATCCACGGTCACACACACCCATCCCAGGCACCCACGGTCACACATACCCAGTCACACGCACCCACGGTTGCATGCACCTCCGGCCACACGCACCCATCGCAGGCACCCCCAGCCGCACGCACCCATGGTGGTCAGCGCCTTCTGCAGCTCCTGCGGGTCCACAGTGCCGCTGCGGTCGCTGTCGAAGCTGACAAAGTGCTGCCGCCAGCCGTTCAGCACGGCCCAGAGCTCCTTGAACTCCGTGAACCCCATGGTGCCCGACATATCTCTCTGAGCTGGGGTCAAGGGTCACGGCTGTGCTACTTGGCAACATGTTCTAAAGTCTCAAGGTGAGGCTGGGGTAAAAGGACTTCAGTGTTCTTTCTGCTAAATGAGTAAGAGTCCACTGTACCTTCTTGGTAGGATAACATGGTTAATGATGAACAAAAAGATACCACAGAAGGAAGCTGTGGAAGAAAAGCTATGCGTTCCTATTTGTTCTGTGGGAAAAGAGAGCCCCAAGTGGTTACAAGCAAATGACATCGAATTGTGAGCTACCAACAAAAGGCACAAATAACACAGCTGTTTCTGGGTCCCGGGCGCACACCCGTCTCAGTGCTGCAGGCCTCGAGGCTCCCCCTCGGGCTGGGCCATCCGAGGCCTCGCATTCCCCAGGGAGGCTCTTCCCGACTTCTGCAGAATGCGTCAGGGTGGAGGGTGCTGCAGTCAGCGCCAGGGACACGGGGTCCACGGCCAGGGACCGGAGCTCCCCCGAGGCAAGCGCGGGTCACAGAGCGTCCGCATCACAGGAAAAAGCTACCCTGGCGCTCTTCCTCTACACTTGTTCTACTTTGAGGCTTCCCTGTTTTTTCTGTTTTTATTGCTTAATCCTGGGAATTGGACCTGAGGCCTTAGCACTGAGCCACCGCCCTCCGCCTTACTTTTTATTTGAGACAGGGTCTCACTAAGTTGCTAAATTGCTCAGGCTGGGCTGGAACTTGGGATCCTCCTGCCTCAACTTCCTGGAGTGCTGGGATTATGGACGTGAGCCACCACGCTTGGCTACTTCCTTCAATTCTTGAACGGTTAACCCTCCATTTACTACCCTTCTTTCCTATTTTCCCACTAAATTACATCCTAACACAAATTACTTCACAAATCTTACACTGTCTTATTGGGTGTTAATTCTGAGATGAATTCCTTTAGGAAGGAAATTTATTGGCAAGAAAAAATACTCCAGACACAACCAAGACAAAGGATACATCCAGCATTGAAACCATAAGCCGGCAAGTTTCCAGGTTAAAAGCTGTTAAGAAAAGTACACACATATAAATACAATTTTGAAAATTCACTTTACATTGGATACATTTCAGTGAATTAGGAATGTGATTATTTACTTTTTATATGCTACTCAATTTATGTGAGTCTAAATTATATTGGAGTTGTGAAGTACAGTTTTTTCAAATAAAAGGATTTTTTCCCCAGAACTCATATTTGACTTTAAGAGGAATATTTTTGAAAGTGTTCCATAGTCTTATTAATATTTTTTTGCCTTTAAGATTATAATACACCTATAACATAGTGAGTTCAACTCGCCATGAACCCCGTAATGCACTCCACCCTCCAGGTGTGTGGCAAGGTGGGGTTGCTTTGTTTTTTCTCCCGAGTGACAAGAAATAGCTGCTTTTGCTAGCTTTTGTGTGATCATTTGTTTTTGTCTTTTGCCTTTGGTGTCAGGCACTGAACAGTAACCTACTGCAGGTAATCTATGATCACATTTTCTATGCAGTAAGTTTGTTTGACCAGATAAATATGCCTGCGGAGGAAGACCTGATGACAGGTGTGTGGTGGTGGCCCCCGTTCTGGAGCCTGCTTAGTTTACCTACAGTCGGGCACTGTGAGGACGTGGATAAGACACCTAAGTATCTGGAAACTAAGACAGAACTCCTGGCGTCTCACGTTACGATACTGGGACTGGGTTACTCTCAAGGTGCACTACTTTCAAGGGCACAGAGAAACTGCAGGTCTGGAAGGCAGAAGTGAAAAGCGTCAAGTGGGGAAAGCTATATAAATTCTGCAGGTTTAAGATGCACACAGAATTAACATTTCATAGCTCTTTCTAGCTCTTTTGTCTAACCAACCTGAGATCAGAATGCAACTGCACTGGCATTATTATACTGTCTCCAAACAGTACAAACCATCGGTCTTGCACATTAAATGAGTACTGTACTTGGTATGTCCTCTCCTGAAAACAGAAAGACTGGCAACAATTTTCACCTGGCCCTTCAAGCTCCATGTGATCCACACAAATAGTTCTCTGAGGTAAGAGAAGGTGACCACACTCCTCTGCGGGTCTGGGAAAGAGCTGGTCGATTCCTCACTCTGACTTTTCAGTTGTGCGGAGGTATGAAGTGCGCATACTCCAGATCAGTGTGTTTCCGACTCTGGTGTATACCAGACAACACGTGGAAATGTGAAAGGCTCCTGATACCTGGGCTGCGCCCTGGGACGGCTGGATCAGGATCTCGGTGTTGTTCAAAGCCTCTCAGATGACTTCAGAGAGCAGCTCCGCGTAAAATAACTGGACCCAGCCTATCAGTGCATCGGGAGCGTGCAAGAAGTGCAGACTCTTGGCCCTTAACCCACGCCAATAGAATCAGACTGAATTCTAACGCGATCCATCGGTGAGCTACCTATTTCCACCGACGTAGCTGGTTCCACCTGGACCAGCATCGCGCGGAAAGCTGAGGTCAAAATTCTCAGGTCTCTCCCTCCTGAATGAAAAGTTCTGTGGCCAGGCCCAGCAGTCTGGTCTGCAGTCCTTCCGGGAGATGCTGACCCCGCTGATTCGGGAGGCACCCCCACACAGCACAGCCCCCGAGCCCCGGCTACCATCCTCACAGGACACTTCGCGTCTGTGCGAATGTGCTGCACAACACCACTGCCCTGCCCTGCCCTGCCAGCTCGCTGTCTGTCTAGCCTCACTCCTGCCTGACTTTTCCTCAGCTTAGACAATATTTCTTCAAGAGAAGCTTTCCCGCCTCCTGCCTCCCTGCCCGTCCTGTGCTGCCTCACAGCTCCCACGCTGCCCTTATCACAACGTCCTGCAAGCACTGTGGGCGGCGCACACCCAGCACACACAGTAGGTGTTCACTGGAAATGCGTGGGCTGAGTAAACAAATGAATGGAGCAGGTCTGATTCTCATGCCAAGCAGGAAGCTATACACCCGTCTTCCATAGAGAGGGTAAGGAGAAGCATGGCTCTTAAATAAGATCTTACATTTTTTATGGCACTTGAAAGAAATCTATCAGTACTTCAAATACTGATAAGCTTATAGGCTGAAAGTTCCAAATACACCTACTCAACAGCCATCCCATAAACACTTACCATGTAGATAGGCCTGGGGAACAGGAATTCCGGAGGTAACAAAAGTGAACCAAACTATAACACTGCTGTTCAGTAAGTTTGGGTGAGAAAAAATAACCCTCTGTCAATTTTGTTAATTGTATTTTCCTCCCAGAATCAGCTTTTACTAATGCTAATTCTTTTTGAAATAATTCTAAAATGTTATGATTTTTACCTTTACGTTCTTTTCTGTTCTTATTACTAGAATGCTTCGAACATGTTTTCTTCTACCGGAAAGAAAGAACGCAGAGGTCTGGCAGGGAAGTTCTCCCTCCAGTGGTTTCTCTCAGCTTCCACAGAGGAACAGCTGAACCTTAGGGCACAATAGGAGCTGAGTCACCGCCTTGCGGACTGGAGCTAACGCCGCTTCTTTGAAGCTGGCTCGGAAGAAAGCTGTGTCCCATGGCCCACCCACTTTGGGTCTGAGCTTCTTTTTGTTTTGAAGCTGGATAGAAAAGACTGTGGATTGTTTAATTTCTCTATTACAGAACTCTGATATGCCAAAAGCAGGGTGGTTTGTGATAGCCACCAGAGGAATCAAACAGATCAATGAAATCGCAAAGTTCTTACACTATAAGAATTGATCTAAAGCCATCCAACATGGCTTTCCCAAATAAAATCCTTAAAAGGACGGCTAAGACTGTCATTAGAAACCTGCTGCAGCTCTAACAGTCTGTGTGTGACACCGTCTTACTTCTTGATAAACCCTGCTATCAGACCTCCCTCCCTCACCGGCTCAACTGTTAAGGCAAACAATTAACAATTTAAACCCTACCACCTACCACGATTTCCCTTAATCTACAAAGTGCTTCTTTTGTTTAGGGCCAGATTAAATGATTGAAATTCAAAAATTTCTTCTTTTGTATTCTCCCAACCAGGAAATAGTAATAGGATACTCAAGTCACATAAAACAAAGCGTAACAAAAGAAATGTACGACCTTCAAATATGCCATGTCAAACAAAAATGCTGCTACCCACCCTCACTGTGAATCTACATTTGAGCATTTTAATTCAGTTTACCAAAATGGAGGCTTCAATTTGATGTTCTGTCTCAAATACAAATTGTTAGTATATTAGTATAAGTAGATCACACATTTGCACTAAGATACTGTTACCTAATCTAGAGACTTGTCACACACAAGACGATTTGAAAACCATGTGTGCAGGGTGTGTGTGAAGGGATGGGAAGCCCCTGGCAGGGTTAGAGCATCTTTGCAATATATCCCTTTTTTTTTTTTGTGGTACTGGGGATTGAACTCACAACCTCACACCTGTCAGGCAGGTATGTAAGCCGCTGAGTCAAACTCCCAGCCCTAGTTTTTTTGAGACAGGGTCGCACTATGTAGTTCAGAGTGGCCTTGTGCTCACGTTGCAGCCCAAGCTGGCCTCGAACTCACAACACTCCTCCTACCTCAGCCTCCCGAGTGCTGGGGTTAAAGGCCTGTGCCACCATGCCTGGCTCTACCTTTGCAATATTTCTGTCTGTACCTGACCATGTGGTTCAAGAGCCTTTGGAAATGGCTTATGGGAAGCATTTGGGAAGGTTCAGGAATGTCACCTGAAACAGTAGCCCTGGAATGGCTGTTCTGTATGGGAGATTCTGGTCAGAGTTCACAAGACCAGAAAACTACAGTAAAGACCAAGCTTGGGAGGTTTCTGCTGGGAAGAAGGATTGCATTGATTGGTGGACTCCAGATGATGTGTTATGGCCTGGCAGAAAGTTGTCTGTATTTTGCTTGTTTTCAGAGACTTTGCCTGAGACCAAGACTAAGGGTGGTGGACTAATTAATCTGGTAGAAGAAATTTCACGCCAGCTGAATATTGAGGCTGTGGCATGGCTATTGCTGGGGGATTTTAGCCAGATTTATGTTATGAATCAAAAGCAAAGAGCCCAACAGGATGATTTAAAACATTGTGAGTTTGGCCAGAAAGGAAGCTCCAGTAAAGCTGTGGACTCCCAAGATAGAGCTGAGGAAATCTCGGTAGTTGAGGAGGAATGGGAGAATAGAAAAGACGGCCTGAAGGCATCACAAAGTAGCTAGTCTAGAACCCTGGCAACCTCAAAACTGCAAAAGTGTGAGACTTTGCTTTGAGACAAAATCCACAGAGCACTACATTCCCGAATAGTAGTGGTGGTCACACTGGGTTCCACAATGGCAGCGGCACAGAGTTTGTTCCTCACAACGAGGTTCAGAGTGCTCAGTCCTATAGGCACTCGACCCCTGCAGCTAAGAGAGAGGAAAACCTGGCTACTGCTCCAGCAGGCAGCGGATCTCAGCATCACCCACATGGTGCTGGGTTTAGGTGCATACAGAATGCAAGAGATCTGAGGTTAAAAAGGCTTGCACCCTGGTTTCAGAAGGCCTGGTAGGCCAGGCGGTGTGCTCCTGAGGACAGTGTGTGAAGATGTGAGTGTGAAGCCAAAGGTGCAGTGGAGACCCCAGAAGTGTGGAAAAGCCAGGAAAGTAGGTCTAAGAAAAGCTGCAAGGAGAGCAAAGCAGCCTAAGAGAGAAGCTGTGGGAGCTACAGCCACCAGAAGTGCTGTAGGGGGGATCACACAAGCCCTCTGGAGCTCACAATTTGCCACAGACTGCTTCAGATGCTGGACTTGCAACTATAGGACTTAATGTTCACCCTGCTGGATATTGGACATTCTTTTGTCCCAATCCTTTGTATCCTCCTGTTTGTAACTTTCAGAATGAAAATATTTTGTGCCATTGAGTGCTAGAAGTGTTTATCTTTCTTTTCAGCTGTGCAGGGGCTGTGCAGGGGCTTGCAGCTAAAGTTTGCCTTACATCTTGGAGGAGACTTGGGACTTGAACTTTTCAGCAATGCTGAAACTGTTAGGACTTTGGCAACTTGCAGATGTGCCTGAGTCTTTGGGGGGCCAAGGACAAAATGTTATGTTTCTAATGTAATATAATGTTGTTTCACTTAATGCTGGTTCTTAAGGATTGTTGACCTATGTTATAATGTTCAAGTTGTCAAATGTTATGAATAAGCATGTCTTGCATCTGGAAACAGATTTAAAGAAATGTGTCTCCTTGACAAGTTGACAAGGGATGGATTGTTATGGTTGATACATTGTGTCAACTTGAGAAATTTAGAAGTTTAACCAAGAGACTCAGCAGGGAGCCAGGATCTTTACTTTGTAAATATCCTCATTCTGTGCAAGAGGAGGGCACACAGATTTTGTGAGTGCTACATCTGCCCTGGGGGTGGGGAGTGGGGTGCTGCATACAATATAAGAGAGGAAAGAGGCTTGCTCTTCCTTCTTTTGCCCTGGCTGCTGCCTTGAAGCGTTGTCCCATTGCCCTTCCACCCTGTCTTGGAGCCAGCTGATTAGGGACTGAAACCACCACAAACAGTGAGCTAAATAAACCTTTCCTTCCTTCATTTTGGGTGTCAGGTATTTTGTCCTAGGAATGAGACATATACAATGGAGAACTACTCTGCCATAAAGAAGGATAAACTTGAGTCATTTGTAGATAAATGGATGTACCTTGAGACCATAATGTTAAGTAAATCAGACACAGAAACTTAAATATCACACAGTTTCTTGTATATTAGAAAATCCAATATATAAATAAAGTATAAAATAAAAGACAATAAGAAAAAAGAGAAAAAGTTACTGTAATCCAGCATGGACAATGCATCTAAAAGTATACTTTGATTTAGTATAACTGTTTTAGGTATATGTTTTTTAGCCTGTTAGTCTGCCTTTCTTTTTTTTTTCTTTCTTTTTTTTTTTTTTGTGGCACTGGGGATCGAACTCACAACCTCACGCCTACCAGGCAGGCGCTTAAGCCGCTGAGCCAAACCCCCAGCCCCTAGTCTGCCTTTCAATCTGTATGTATGATGATGAACTTTATCAGGACTTATAAGATAAATATGTGAATCTGATGCTGGTCAAAAACCAAACCAAAACAAACAAGGAGGAAGGATGGACAGGAAAGAGAAAAACAAGAATCGAGATGTGTTATGCCCAGGCACCAATTCAGCACAATGAATGCACTCATAATGCACCAAAAACATGTACTAATGAAAATTTTAAAAATCTAAATTACATAAAAACATAAATAGTTCAAAATTTTCCTAAAAAATGACTAAGAGGGTCATATTCATCATATCCTCCATGGCACTTTAAAATTGGACTTACAGTGCTTGCTTCAGAAGCACATATACTAAAACTGGAAGAATACAGAGTAGATTAGCACAGTCCCTGCGCAAGGATGACACGTGAATTCATGAAGCATTCCATATTTTTAAGAAGGATAAACTCAAGGCTTTTATAGGTAAATGGATGCTCATAAATGAAATAAATCATTGCATGTGTAAACACTGTATTGTCTCCCTAATGTAAGAAACTGAAATAGTAAGTAAGATCCAAAAGGTACAAAAAGATACTGTGAGGGAAAGAAACTGCTCAAAAGGAAAGAACTGGGATGGAGGAAAAGAGAAAAGAAGGAAGGGAAAAAAAAAATATATGTATCTATTATATTATATACAAGATAGCTAAGGTAATTATACTACTAATTTCTTTTAGTTCATTGAAAAGAACAGTTTCTGCTTATATTGTTAGATCAGTTTTGCATGCCTATATTTTGTAATCTGGGCAACTACTTTGAAGATAATAATACACAATATATTAACCGATGTTAATTTTCTATTATCTTGATATGAAATTCTGTACTATTGTCTTTGTTTTTGTCTTTAAAATTAAAAAAATTTAAAAAATTAAATTGGACTAGAAAATTTAGGTATCCACTTGCTGCTTTTTCATTGTCTTTTTTTCATCTTGATTATTTCATCCACCCTGCAGTTTTTCACCTGGCTGCTCCTACTGCACACTGTAAGATTATTAACTACTTTCTCAAATATTATTTCCCTCAGCAGGTATTTCCTAGGTATCTATTTTACCAGATATAATGTGTTTTCTGAGAAAATCAGGTGGAACTCCTACTCTGTGGTTTATTTAAAAAACAATTACCATTACAATTTACCTCTGTGTTAAAACTACATTCATTCTCATTTTACAAATTTCATGATGCAAAAAAAAAGAAGTGGGTTCAAATCAGCATTCTGAAATAATAGCCTAATTTAGCTTTTTAAATTCTAAACTTGAATCAGAAGAGTTCTGTTTCCTTGGAGGCTATCATCTCAGCTAACATATGAAGAATGAGCACTTTCAGAGAAACCTGGGACTTACGTTTGTATCCTCCAGCAATGCCCGACTGTGTTAGACATCTCTGTAATTCATCAGCATCTATCTGCCCATCCTTTTGAAAAAACGGGAAAAGGAATCAGCAGTGGTTTGTACTGTCCACGCAAGCTCTTTGTTCACCTTCAATATAACAATAATGAAGAAAGAGTATCATGCATGTGATTGTTTCTTATAAAAAGGAATTCTTCCAAAAGTGGGCATTACTTTCCACATCCTAACTCCAAGGCTAATTTAATTTAATAGACTAATTTAGAGTCTGCTTTGGTGACATCACTCAGTCTGAACTAGGAACTGGCTAAAACTAAGTATTTTTTAAAAAATTATGTATGAAGTTGATTAAAAAGAATGAGGGAGGAAGACTGAGCAGGATGCATGGCAGACATCAGAAAATACCTCAGTTCACACAGAAAGCCTCTTGGATAGCCTTTTTATTTGGTGAATTTTTTTTCCAGAGCACAACACCGGGAAGATACAGGTTGGGTGCTCGGTCAGTGCCACTCATTGGCTGAATTAGGTCAGATCCATAGATAGCTGTCACTTAGAGATTTTCAAATAAAACATCTGACTCCTCCAGTCAATGAGTACTATGAGGAACAGGATCGATAATTTCCAAGAGGTGGAACAGGAGAACACAGGGCACGACTGCCGAAAGCTAAGCAGGTGACCGACTCGCCACCAGCGCGCCGGCCACCTAAGAACACGAGTCTGGCGGTGGGCCATGTCCGCGGTGTCAGAGACACAGATCGGTAACAGATGAAGCAGATACTTCACAGGAAAGTCTTCCAGTTTTACACCCAACTTTCCACTCAAATTCTCAAAGTTGTGTTACCTAGTGGGTCACTTCAAAGGGTGGTCTTGGGTTTTTATTCTGTAATATTATACAGAACTTAATTTACATTACATTATTACATTACGGTTTTGCAACTTTTAGCTTTTAGTCAAAACAAGACTGTGTTGCGTTCATAAGGATAAACAGGCCTTCTCATCGTGTCCGGACTGCGCCAACAGTGTTATTTACTGCACACTGTGACCTTGTGATTTATGCAAGGGTCCTCCCCTAAGGCAACCCGGCCTCTGTCACACAACTCAGGAATGCAGGCATGGTCTCCGGAGCTGATCTGAATTCTGTCCCTAGGTCATCAGGTCACAACTCCTAAGGACAGGGGAAAGCTAACCTAGTAACAGCGCGGGAGAGAAAGTAAGCTTTGCAATATTAACTTCCTGATACTGAGTAGGAACTTGCTTACTTAGAAGCTGGTAAATCTTTATATACCTATTTATCAGCTGATAAATCTTTATATACCTATTTATCAGCTGATAAATCTTTATATACCTATTTCCTGATTCAATAAAAAAAGTGTCCTTCGAACCTGGCCACATGAACACTAATACATGTCTCTAAATTGTACAAACGGGATTCCCAGTTCTTGAATCCTGGACTCTAATAATTCAGTTATAATGACATTTTTTTCTCTCGCAGATCTTCAAACTATATTTATACTCCTCCATCCTTTCCCGTCTTGTTTAATCACAAGCTTGGTTTGAACTGAACCAACCCAAGCACAGGTAGCAATAGCTGGTGCTACATGCAAGAATTAAAACAGGAAGTAACTTTCCTTCTCTTTTTTTGCACACACAAAAAGGAACTCATTTCAGGGCAGAGTCTGCTCCTCCGGACCGCCAGCATCCGAAGGGCACACGAACACGCACTCGGACGGCTCGCGCGGAAAGGAAGCGCTGACCTGTCCGGCCACGGCGGCGAAGTATCCATACAGCGGGTCCTGCGTCTGCGCGGGGAAGGCCGGGCCTCCGGGCGCCCCTCCGAACTGTCAACGGAAACAGCGCGTCAGGCCAGCACCGCCCCGGGCCTCCGAGGAAGGAAGGCCGCCCGCCCGCTTCCCAGGACCCCGCGCCGCCGCACCGCGCAGCCCGCTCCCGGGCGGAGGCCCGGCCCGACCCGCGCGGCTGACCCGAGGGCCAGGGCCGGGGTGCGGGCCGCAGAGGGGCCAGGCGCGGGCACACGCCGGGCGGGATCACAGGACGGGCGGTGCCCCGAGCCCAAGGGTCCCGGCGCCGCGGGCGGCACTTACCCCGCCTGGGTAGTACCCGCCGCCCGCTCCTGGGTGTCCGGGATACGACATACTGCCGACTGCGCGCCGCCGCCTGCCGCGCCCGGGCCTTGGCCCAGCCCGTGCCCCGAACCCCACCCATGCTGGGCGAAGGCCACGCCCCTCCCGCCCCGGGCCCCGCCCCTCCCGCCCCGGGCCCCGCCCCGGTTCACGCCTCCGCTCAGGCCCCGCCCTCACCCGGGCACCGCCCCTCTCAGACCCCGCCCCAGAGCCCCGGCCTCCCCTGGCTCCTCCCCTGCTCAGGCCCCGCCCCTCCCGCCCCGGGCCCCGCCCCTCCCGCCCCTGGAACCGCCCCAGGCACCGCCCTGGCCCCAGCTCAGGCACCGCCGCGGCCCTGCTCAGATCCAGACCCGCCCGGGCCTCGCCCTAGGCCCCTCCTCTGCTCGGACCCCGCCCCTCCATGGCCCCGCCTCCAGCACGTTTCTGGATCTCAGCGGCTGTACTGGTGAGGTCGCGCGTCTGAACCTTATGGGACTCGAACTCAAGACCTCGTGCTTGCCAGGCAGGCGTTCTACCGCCGAGCTAAATCCCCGGCCCGAGCCCGAACCTTTTGTGCAGCGCCTGGGCCCCGCGCTGCCCGAGGGGCGGCGCTGTCCCCTCGCCAGCCCTCTCCCGGAGCACTGCCTTCCAGCAGCGCTTGGGGCGGGCCCGCGGGGGTCGGCGCGGCTCGGCGGGGCGGGGCGGCGGCGATCGGCTCCCGGACGCGGGCGCGTGCGCCTCTCTCGCGGCTTCCTTCCCTCAGCCCCGGCCTGGTCTTCGGCAAAAGACCAGCGCGCAGTGCCCGGGACGCCGGGGAAAGGGGCGATTGCACGTCCCTAGGTCTTTCAGAAAGCGCTTTGCCCCCCGAGGTTTCTGTCCGCCGAGCTGCTCGGAACCCCGCGCCCTGGAGGGCTCCCGGGGCTGCTTGCTAGACTACCCGGGAGTCAAGGACAGAACTGACAGGCCTAAGTGATTGAAAACAATAAAGTGAAAATTTCATGGTATATGAAAAGTGTATGAAATCTAACATTTGTGCCTAAATAAAGGCGTATTGGAACACAGCCAGCCGTCTTCGCTGTGCTAGCCCTGCATCTTGGGGGCTGTGACGGCAGAGTTAAGCCGCCCCTGCCGGGGAAGATCCGACCCAAACCCTTGTCACGCGGACCCTGAGTTTGCTGCGCCCTGGCTGGGAGGGAGCAAGGCGAATGCGGAAAATGCACAGGGGTGGGTGCGGCGCATAGTGAGTAACGTGCATACATCAGTTGCCACAGTTTTTTTCAGATACTTTCAGAGATTTTTTTTCAGCAGCGGCTTACCAATGTGTTAGTAGTAATTGTAAGAATTTCATTACAGCGCTCCATTCATACTCAGTTCTTTCGCGGGAGCTGGGGGTGAAGTAGGAAGATATCTACAGTCACTTATTCTTCATCCAACCGACTCTGCACTGCTTGCAAGGGTTTTATTTTATGCGTTGTTTCGGACTTCAGTCCTAAAAGTGTTTATACTGAATTGTGCATTCAGCCCTGATCAGAGCCGAAGACTTCAAAACAGAGGCCAGGGCCTCAGAGCGCTCCTCTACCTGATGCTCACCGTGGTTTATGCAAATAGCGATGTGATTCCTGAATATACGCAGAAAGGGTTTATATCCCCTATCCTGATATAGTTGGGAAGTCTAGTAACATTTCCGAAGGGATTTTAAAAGTCATAAATTTGAGAACACATTTTTTTCGTTTTAAAATAATTTCCTTAACTATGCCTATTGACTTCCACACTTTTTCACGGTTAGAGTATTCATAAAATATTTTATTGGAAGAATATTCAAAGCGTAGGCATTTGAAAATAAAAACAAACTATAAAGCCACAAAACTGAAGCTCACAGATTTTTTTTTATCCTCATGGCGTTGCTTCCTGAGGAATTAGGACAAAGGAAGCATACAGGAAAAAAAATTCCTAGAAAACCTTTCAAAAAATCTTGAATGTCTGCCTAGGGCGAGATCACAAAAATAAAGAATTATGCTTTTTTTTTTTTTACTCCCAACTGTAGCCTCATGTTCATTTTAATTATGAACCAAATAAATATCTCAGTGGAATAAAAACTCCATCTTTTGCCTGCACCTCCCAATTGCAAGTCCTAGGTGTGCACACTGCACCCCTAAGCTGTGTAAAGAAACTCAGCAGCACAGCACCCAAGCTGTGTATTTAAAATATCAAGAGGACTTCCTGACTGTGTGGACAGTCCGGGGAGGTAGCATCAGTTCCTTACAGGTTTTGTTGAATTTGCTGGAATTACTGTTCTGTGGAGGACTGTGCTGTTTCTGTTTTACTAAAACGGGGAGAGTTAACCTTAACCTACATCCGATTTTCTCAGAGAAAGACAAAAAGGTGAGGCTTTTCTTTGGTAAATGAGAATAATTTGGCAAAACTGAATTCTCCTGGCAGCCAATGCTGCTTTTTAGCCACTGTCCTAACAGCCATAGCTGGGATGTCAAGTCACATTTCTGTAGGACTTTGAGAAATCATAAAGTTGCCAGGCTGGTGGCAGCGCAAGCCTGTAATCCCAGCACTGGGGAAACTGAGGCGGGGGGGGCGGGATCGCCATGAGTTTGAGGCCAGCACAGGCTATATAAGCGAGTTCAAGGCCAGCCTGGATGACATAGCAAGAGCCTGTCTCAAAAATAAAAAATAAAAAAATAAAAACCCTAAAGTTCAGAATACGTTCTTTCATTTTAAAATAATGTCCTTATCCGTGTTTATTGACTTCTGTGTATTGTTCAGTTTACACTGTTAAATTTTAGCCAGTCCCCAGAGCATTCAGGAAATATTTTATGACACTATTCTGTAATAAATGTCCCAGCGTTGAGAATGAACTTGCGGGGTGTGGCGGTGCACGCCTGTAATCCCAGCCCTTGGGAGGCACGAGGGTCACCTCGAGTTCCAGGTCAGCCTAGGCTGCATACTAAGTTCAAGGCCACCCTGAACTTTATAGTGAGACCTTGTCCCCCCCCACACACCAAGAAAAAGAAAATGAACTTTACGGATTTTCTCAGCCTGATAAGCAATCGGTCAGTAGAAACACACAGATGAAGGACAATCGTATTTTGATTTAGACAACACTTGAGTCACATGGAACCGTCTAATAATTGCATGCATATCTTTTACTTACCTGCATCTTGAGGTGTGTGGCCAAATGGAAGAATCAGGAAGTCTAAACTCTTAACAGGGGATGAAGTATCTTACTCTCTGGATCCTTGGCTATCAGCAACCAACGAGAACCACCTGCAGCGGTGTGGCCAGTCCTTCCAGAGGTGCCAGAGAGGCACGCTGAGAAATCTGCTTTCTGCAGTGCCAGGAAGAAGAATGACCCGGGGCAGCCGGGATGCAACAGCAGCAGTGTTAGAGGCACACCCAGTCCCTCCCAGTGACAGGCGCCTGCTGGAGACGTGCGGGACTGGGCCTTGCACAAGTGGGGGGTAGCTGAGAGTCAGTTTTTAGGAGTTTTGCCAGGCCACTGCTAAATATGTAAGTTAAAATTTTTAGTTATAAATTATAGGGCTGGGGGTTTAGCTCAGCGGCACAAGTGCCTGCCTGGCAAGCACAAGGTTGTGAGTTTGATCCCTGGTACCAAAAAAAAAATTGTAATGTTCTGAGAGGTACCTAAAATACATCACTTCTGGGTTTTTTTTGTTTGTTTGTTTTTGTTTTTGTTTTGGTCTTTTTGAGATAGAAGATCACTATGCAGTGATCTCAGTGGCCTTGATCTCACTTTGTAGCCCAGGCTGGTCTCAAACTTGGAACGATCCAATACTCCTGCCTCAGCCTTCTGAGTGCTAGGATTACAGGCATGTGCCACCACATCCCGCATCCCTTTGTAATGATTATGCTCCATTTGAGCCATGTAGCAGTGTGCTGCCGTTCATTAATTCCAAACTTTGGGGTCAGTCACAGCTTGTGTAGTACCTTAAACTTGGCACAATGGGAATACTAACGCTAGAGACATCAGTTTCTACTGGAAATGAAAAATGTTGTCATTGATACCTACTTTAGACTTCCAGTGGACATGTTGGAGAAAATGTTAATATAAAGCAGATTAAAAGTGTGTGTGTGTGTGTGTGTGTGTGTGTAGTGTATGTGTATGTGTGGGTGTAGCCTTTCAAGTGTGCATTGTACAACTGAAGAAGTAGTCTTCCAGCATTTTAAGTTATTTCGACTGATTAATTAGAAAAATTTACTTGGCTTTTTGAAGAACTAGTTTCACCTTAAGAAGAGTATCATTTGAGTTTAATTTTAAAACATGAGATCAAGCCGGGCATGTTGGCGAACGCCTTTAATCCCAGCATTCGGGAGGCTGAGGTAGGAGGAGCATTGTGAGTTTGAGGCCGGCTTGGGCTACAATGTGGGCAAGGTCAGCCTGGACTACATAGTACGACCCTCCCTCAAAAAAAATAGGGCTGGGAGTTTGGCTCAGTGGCTTAGCAACTGCCTGGCAGGCACAAGGTTGTGAGTTTGATCCTCAGTACCGAATTATGGGAAAGTATTAGTGGATTGGGATGCAATTTCATTTGTCAAATCATGATTCAATTCCAACAACAGATTGGCTATAAATATAAAAGTGTTTCAATAAACACATTTTTGTGAGAATCATTTGGCTATGATTCTAAAAAGTACTATATATTTTTGTTATCTGTAAATTGTGTGCTACATGTCTATTATGGATGGAATGCTTGTGTCCTTTTAAAATTCGTGTGTTGGAATCTTAGCCCTAATAGCATGCAGTGAGGAGCTAGGGGCTTTGGGAGGTGACCAGGGCATGCAGACGGAGTCCTCATGCATGGCCTCTGTGTCCTTGGAGACCCCAGAGAACAGCTGATATTATATCATGTGAGGACACCATTGGAAGGGCCCAACTGTTCACCAGGAAGTGGACATTCACCCGACTGATTTGCTTTGATCTGGGACTGCCCAGCCTCCAGACTGTGAGAAACACATTTATGTTCTTATAAAGCAGCCAGTGTACGGTATTTCGCTAAAGCAGTTGGAAGAAAGACAAAATCCCTTATGCAGGTAAGATGTATAGTAATGTGAGGCGACCGTGTGTGTCCAGGCAAGCCTCCCAGACTCTGGAGCGTCGTTGATTGTTAGACACCAGCACAGCACTGGCTGCTGCTGAAAAGGACAAGAAAATAGGAATTGAAATCAAACACTTAGAAAAATCCATCTGGGTATCAGGTTTTGGACTTGACATTGACTGGTGAACAAAAGATAGCATTAAGGGGGTCGTCAGGCTCTTCTGGGCCTGTTTCCAAAGTTTATTTTTGGAGGCCTCACATACTCCTTTCTGTTTTTCTCTTCCAGGCTCCAGGAGCAGCTGCCACAGGGCCTTCCATATCCTGCTACTGTCCGAAGTCTGCACTTCGCAGAGGAGCCTTCCTTGAGGAGACCTTGAGTTTAAGTCACCACTGTGCCCAGGTGAACTCGTGTCTACTGAGTGGAGAAGACCACTTACCGTGGTTGAAAATAATTTAGTGAAAACCAATCTTCCGAATGCTAACATATTGCAATTGAATTTTTCTGACCAAAAATTAATCTTTAATAATAGAAAATGTAGCTGGGAGTTTGGCTCAGTGGCTTAAGTGCCTGCCTGGCAGGTGTGAGGTCATGAGTTTGATCCCTGCTGCTGCAAAAAAAAAAAAAAAAAAAAAAAAAAAGGAAAATTTAGAAAAATCAAATAACACATATTAATTAAATTTTATAAAATATAACTAAAAAGAAGAAAAATCACCTACCAGCTAGAGAAAGTCATTGTTTCTGTTTTGTTATCCTTTCATGCTGCTTTCTATTGTTAAAAGAAAAACTGAGTGAACTACATAGTGCGATCCTGTCTTGAGAAACTAGGGCTGCAAGTTTGGCTCAACGGCTTAAGCACCTACCTGGCAGGGGCAAGGTTATGAGTTTGATCCCCAGTGCCAGAAAAAGAAAAAACAAAACTGAGGCCAGTTTAAATTTTATTAAATTTCCTTCGTTTTACAACTGAGCCGCATTCCAGAAAAAGGACATTTCAGAGGGCCCCACCTCGTCACAAGATTATATTTTATAGCCAGAGAAAAGGAAGTAGTATCTGGAAACAACCTGATTGTCCAGGGCCAGTATTTGCCTTAGGTGGACGTATTTGAGCAGTGATAACCTGTGATTGGCTGAAACCCAATTGCCATGACTAGCTGAGACTCCGTCGCTGGGGTGCAAAGCTGCACTCCTTTTTTGAGGTTCTGGGGATTAAATCCAAGGCTTCCCACATGGTAGGCAAACACTGTACTACTGCGCTACACTGTCAGTCCAAGGGTATGCACTTAGAGTGCATTACAGTTTCTTCACACATCAAGCTGGGATGTGGTTCACTATATACCTTGGGCCAGAATTTATTACCCAAATATGAAGACTGGTTTATAAATGTTTATTTCAAAACTGCAAGCCATAGTAAACTTTTCCTCATTAAAAAAAGAAATATTTATTTCAGTTTAGCTCTATGCATAAAAATAACTCCATTTTTTTTCTTGTTTAATTTTTTGGTTTTTTGAGACAAGGTCTTGCTATATAGCCCAGGCTAGCCTTGAACTTGCAGCAATCCTCCTGTTTCAGGCTCCCAAGTACTGGGATTATAGGCAGGTGCCACCACCCTGGGCTTCCATTTGTATTATTTTGTAAATGATTTTTATCTATTTTATTGGGTGGATATCTTTTCATTAAATATACACTAGCATGCACTTGTTTTTGGGGTATGGGGGATTGAGCCTAGGGTCTTGACTCTGAGCTACATCCCCAGCTGTTTTATTGTTTTTATTTTGTGAGGGTCTCGCTAAATTGCTAAGATGACCAGGCTGGGCTTGAACCTGGGGTCTGCCAGCCTCAGGCTCCTGTTATGCTGTGATTACAGGAGTGTGCCACCACACCCAGTTTGTATGCACCTTTTCAATGACTGCAGAATATTCAATTGTGCGATTCTTCTACAGGCTAGTTAACCAATGCCACATTATCTAGATTGTTTCTAAATTTTGGTTATTGCATATATGCTAAAATAACACCATATTTAAATATTTTTCTAACACCCCTGATTTCTTTCTTGGACATATTATTAAACAAGACTTACTGGGGCAACATTTTGGAGTTTTGGGCCCCTTTTACAGATTGCTTCACAAGAAATTTCTAAGCAGTTTTGCTACAATTTGCCATGACCCATGTGGCCCTTGAGGTTCTTGGGGTGAAGGATGGCAAGAGGATGAGAAAATAAAGAGACAAAGCTGGGGTCAGGTGGAGATTTACCCTCCTGATGGGAGGGAAGGTACTGGCCCCTTGCTGCAGGAGCATTTATTTATACCTTTTAGCAATTTAATGTCACATGACACCCTGTTGTTCTAGCAACCCCCTGTCAGATTGTCTTGGGGCTGGGTGTTCTCTAGGCTGAAACAGCTTCTTCACGTGGCTGCCCCAGGCACTCTTGGTTCTTGGGATGGCCATGCTCCAGCCTTGCACATGTGGTCAATTTCTAGCTTCAACGGCTCCCGACAATTGACAGAACATCAGGACACTTCGGTCTACATATGAGGAGGGACGCACAAGGACATTATCTAGAAGGACATTTCCTCTCTCTCTTCCTATGGATTTTAATTATAGATTAATTTATTGAGGTTATCATTGGGTTTTGAATTTATGTTCATCTATCCTTAGTTTTCCTTCTGCATAGCTTGTAATATATTTCATTGACTGTTGAAAGGGAGGAGGAGAGTCAGGTGTGGTCTGTGCCCCACAACGAGAAGCCAGGGGAGGAAGATGGTGCGGGAGTCCTGCCTGGGCAGCGCAAGGAAGGAGACCTCATCTCGACAAACAAAAAGGACAGTGTGAAGGCCCTGGGTTAAAACAAACAAGATTTGTTAAAGTAACAAAACTCTACCATCAGCGCATTTAAATTAAAAGGTAAACGATGAACCAAAAAAATTGCATCGTCTTTAACATAAAATGAAAGCTGTTAAGTGTCCCCCCCCCCCCCAGTACTGGGGATCGAACTCACAACCTTGTGCCTGCCAAGCAGGCACTTAAGCCACTGAGCCAAACTCCTGGCCCTGAAAGCTGTCAAATGGAGAACGTTTTTGCTAGAAATTCATGGCACTGGTCCACTGTGCATTTTGCTCTCCCTCCCTCTCACTGGTGACCCCGCACACGCCCGCCCTGCCCCTCAGCAGGCTGCGGACTTCAGCCCCACGCCCGGCCTCGCCCGCTCCCGCCCGCCCACACCTGCGAGCCTGCGTTACTCACTGTGTGAAGCCTCACCTGTGCCCCACACACCCGCCGCTCCACCCGCCCACCGGGGACCCCGCACACGCCCTCACTCACGCACACGCTCCCTCCCGCCTACACGCCTGCGTCCTCCCGCGTCCGTTCCTGAACCTACCCGGAAGTTCAGTGCCACACTAGAAACTTCCATAAATGTTACTTTAAGCAACAACGTTGTCATACTTCTGAAAAGTAGATTTTCTTCTTACTAAATGTAGTTGAATCAGTGTTCTCTGCCACTTGCAGCATGGAAACACATTCCCGCCCAAAACACAGAAGATTTTAAAGCATAATTTGTATTCTTTAAGTATCCTGGAAAGTAATTTATATACCTATTTAAACACTAAACTGACTTTAAATCTCAGATTAAGCGAAGATTAAGGATTACTTTATTTAAAAAGAGAACTTTTTTCATTTTTAAATTTTATTGTACATTTTAGATACACATAATGATCACATTCATCACAGTGAATTTGTCCCCATACGTGATATATTTTGCTGCTTCTTTTCCCCCCATTTCCTTCTTCTCTCTTCAATTCCTCTTCCTCTTTTTATTTGCAAAAAATTTGTTTCTATTTTCCCCCTTCTATTCTATTTTTTTTCTTTTTCCTTCCTTCCTTTCCTCTTTCCCCCTCCTTCATTCTCCTTCCTATCTGAACATTTTCTTTCCATTTCCTCTATCTATTGTGCATTCTGGTCCTTATTTACACTTTCAGTGTCTTACAGCAGAGAAACAATGTGGTATTTAAATATGTATGTCACATTCATTTCATTTACGATTATGGTCTAAACGTGCATCCATTTACCTAGAAATGTCTTGATATCCTTCTTTATGGCAGAGTAGTACTCTGTTGTATAAAAAAGCACTACTTCTTCATCCATTCATTAGTTGATGGGCATTTGGGCTGTTTCTGGGTCAAACCTGTGTTTTGTTAATTTGTGAAGAGGGGGGTGGCTCAGGACTGAGTGTGAGGATGGTGAGAAGCACGTGAGCACTGTGAGCCGGGCTAGGTAGGAGACTCAATAGCACCCCCGCGATATGCAGAGAGAGGATGCAGCAAGAGCACCAGAATCCAGTGACAGGTAGCCTCTGCATACCACAGTGTGAGGAAGTATCTTGTGTTTTTGATTGGTTGCCTCAGCCTTGATGTCTGGCCCCTCCGCCCTGAGACTTCATGGCCTCTTTCTCAAGGCTCAGTCCCAGCTGACAGGGCAGTGTCTCTCGGCCTGGCTCTTACTTAGCAGTAGGGAGCTACAGGCGGGGCCTCAGTGACCTGTCACATTGCTTCAAAGCCTGCACATCAGCACCTAGGCTAGACCCCTTTGCATTACTTAAAGCCAATTGAAGGGGTAGAGTGCAAGCTCTGTACGTATCAATGCATGGGTGCAGGGCGAGGTTTAACCAAGATGAAGAAAAATGGCCTTCTTTCAGGGAGAGCCATCCCAGTAGTCCTCCACGTCTCCACAGATTTCCACAGTGGTTGCACCAGTCTACACTCCCACCAACAGGGAGAAGGGTTCCTTTTCCCCACAGCCCCTCCAGCATTTGTTCTTGGTTGATTTCTGAATGATAGCCATTTTTTCTGACATGAGATGAAATCTCGGCATTTACATCTATTGAATGACCAGTGATGTTGAACATTTTAAAATATATTTACTTGCCATTTCTACTTCTTCATTTGAGAAGTATCTATTCATTTTAGATGTCCATTTTTGGATTGGGTCCTTAAATTTGGGGAATCTGATTTTTTTTTTTTAGCTCTTTATATATTCTAGATAATGGTCCTTTGCCTGGTAAATTTTTTTCCCTCTCTGTGCATTGTCCCTGCATTCTGTTGGTGGTTTCTCTTGCTTTGAGAAAGATTTTTAATAAGATGAGATCCTGGTTGTTGATTCTTTGCAATAGTTCCTGTGCAATTGGTGTTTTGTTCATAAAGTCTTTGGCTACACCAATGTCTTCCAGAGTTCTACCCACTCTACCTTTTAGCAGATATAATGTTTCTGTTTTAATATTTCAATCTTTGATCCATTTCAATTATAGTTTAGAGGATGGTGAAAAAGATGGGTCTAGGTTTAATCTTGGCGTACGGAAAGCCAGTTTTTCCAGCATCATTTATTAAAGAAGTTATCTTTCTTCCAGTGAAGGTGCTAGCCTTCTTTGTCAAGCACAAGGTGGCTGAGTGTGTTTGGAGTAATTTCTGCCTCTTTGGATCTTTTTCATTGATTCTCAGGTCTGTTTTTTTTTTTGTTGTTGTTTTGTTTTGTTTTTTGCTAGTACCATGCTGGTTTGTTTGTTTGTTTGATTGCTTTTGTGGGTACTGGGAGTCAAACTCAGGACCTCGTGCTTGCCAGGCAGGTGCTGTACCACTGAGCTATATCTCTGGCCCCTATGCTGTTTTTATCACTGTAGCTTTGTAGTACAATTTCAAGTCAGTAATTGCGATGCCCTTTTGCCTGGCCTTTGTTGCCTAGAATTGCTTCTGCAATTCTAGACCTCTTCTGGTTCTAAATGAATTTTAGGCTTGTTTTCTTTAATTCCGTGAGTTATACTACTGGTATTTTGATTAGGATTGCATTAAATCTATTTAACAATTTTGGAAGTAGGACCATTTTCACTATATTGGTTCTTACTACCCAAGAACAAGGGAAATCTTTCCATTTTTCTGATATCCTCTTTGATCTCCTTTTTCAGAGTACTGTAGTTTTCAATGTAAAGATCTTTCGCTTCCTTCATTATATTGATTCCTAAGTATTTCATTTTCTTTGATGCTATTGTGGTTTCCTTTATTTTCTCTCAGTGAGTTTGTTATTTGTATACAGGAATGCTATTGATTTTTGAGTGTTGACTTTATATCTTGCTACTCAGCTGAATTTGGTTATTAATTCTAGAAATCTTTTGGTAAAGTTTTTGGAATCTTCTATGTAGAGTATCATGTCATCCACAAATAATGATAATTTAACTTCTTCTTTTCCTATTCTTATTCCTTTTATTTTTTCTTTGATCTACTTGCTCTGGCCAATGTTTCCAAAACTATATTAAATAAGAGTGGTGATAGTGGACATCCTTGTCTTATTTCTGATTTTAGAGTGAAAGCTTTAAGTTTTTGTCCATTTAGAGAACTTTCTTTTTCAAGTCAAGTTTATTGGGTATAATTTACATGCAGTAAAACCTCACCTTTAAAATATACAGTTTCAATTTTGGCATACATTTTATGGATTAGTATTCATGCTCATTTGTTAAGTAAAAAATTATGAAGGCACTCTCCTAACTTCAACTTTAAGAAAGTTTCTCTCTAAATGGAATAAACTCTTTTAGAATGTGTTGCAGCACTAACGGAGTGATGAAGCCATCTGTGGAGATAGATGAGTACTGTGAGCTCAGTATCCTGAGAGTAGAAAGTGCTCTGTGCTCAGTCACATATTCTTTTGCCCTTCATTGTCATTCGCAGTAGGACTACCTTAGTGTTTTGCTGAAAGTCTCCAGTTCTAGGAAACTCCTAGTGGTGGGCAAGTCAGGATAGGTGTTGCCTGGCCAGGCTTCTCGTCTCTGAACTACTTACACCTGGCGTCAGATTCTCTGTGTGTGGAGCAGTCCTCCATGGTGGGGTGACTGCAGCATCTGTGGCTCACGAGATGGTGGTAATATTATCTGCCCCCAGTTGTCAGATCACAGATGTCTCCAGCCTTTGCCAGACATCCTCTGGGGAGAAGTGTCAGTGGGGTGAGTCCGATGGACTTAGATGTAAGTGCCCTTACAACTCCCACATCTGAAACTCATAATCTTGTATTCTCTGTTGCTGTTGCAAAGCAAAAACAAGTTGATTGTGTTTTTTTATAGTAGGGAGCATAAAATTCTGAAGAATGACTCCTGGACTCTTTTTTACCTCTCTATCTACCCCGCCCCCAAGCATCATGAGCCACGTGAGCGATGATTCTAGCTGCTTCTCTCCTTCAGATTCTGCGAAGTTGTCCTCGTGGGCAGTGTCATGTTTTCTTTGTTATTTCTAAAGCTTACGAGCTGGCAGAATCATACCAAACAACATTTTCCCACATATTTAATCAATTGTGTTTTATCAGAGTCAAAAAGAGACACAGCACATCTCAAAGTATATTTTAAAACTGCTCAATGTAAGGTAGATTAGCAATTGTTCATAGTTCTTTCTACCTCCCTATATCAGTGTTCTTTGTCATATAAATAAAGGTAGAGGATACCTACTTCTATTCAAAATACTGGGCTGTGCCATATGACTTTCTTTAGCCAATGAACATGAATGACAGTAAGCTAGATCTGAGTGTAAAGTCTAAGGGCCATCACGTATTTATAAGTGTCATTCTTACATTTCTACCATCTCTGTAAGGGGAACATATCTTGTGTAGTCAATTGGTCCAAGAAGGATGTAACAGCAATTAGCTATTCCCTTCAGATGTGGAAGTGAGGCCGGCTGAGCCCAGGCTAAGCAGCCAATGCCCAACTGCTCTGCAGGATGTGAGGTGGATTGAATGTTGCTTTGTATCACTAAATTTGGGGTAGACTATTGCCCAGTATTATTACGGTTATGCTGACTCGCTCACACTGTAACTAATAAACTCAAAAACCCAGAAAATAGAAATAATTTTTGTAGAAAAAATATTTTAACAAGATAAACCCAAGAAGTGGAAAATGTGAACAGAAGAATTTTCATTAAAAAAATAATTAAAAATAGTGGAATAAGACTGACAGCAAAATAAAGTCTCTGTGGAGCCTGGAATTGAGATACCCAGAAAACAACAACTTGGTGAAGGAAAAAAGAAGTAGATCTCCGTGGGCTGGACTGAATGTAGTCCCCAGGGCAGAACCCACTGGCTGGCTGGGCTCGGCAGGAAAGGCAGGGCAGGCTTCAGAATTAAACATGAAATGTGAGTGTGGGCGCAAAATAGAACTAAGTAGTGATTCCCTGTCACTTCCCAGGGTCTGGTGGAGTTAGTACTGGGGAAGAAGTACAGGGGAGAAACCAATTCAAAAATGGGGAGATTTTTTTTATTCATTTCTCTTTGCTTTTATTGATCTTTACTTTTTTCTTCTTTTCACCTTCCTTTATTTTGCTGGGTTTTTTTCTTATTTGTTTTTCTTGTTACTTTTATCTAACTGCTATTATTTTTTCTTTTATTCCTTTATTGGATTCTTTATCTCACTTTTGTCTCCCCCTGCTCATCTTCTTTTTCTTTGTATTTTGAATTTTGCTTCTTTCATTTCCCCTTCCCTGTCTCCTCCATCTTTACTAGTATTATTATTAATCTTTGTTAATCTTTACATATTTAGTTGATTGTGTGCTATTATTGTTGGAATATTTTCTGTTGCTAGTGGTGGTATAGTTGCTGCATTTATAGTTAATGTACGTCAATGTTTGGTTTGTCTTTCTGTCTAAAAGTACAGATTTCTTTCTTTCTTTCTTTCTTTCTTTCTTTCTTTCTTTCTTTCTTTCATTCTTTCCTTTTTTTGGGTCCAGGAATTGAGCTCAGGACTGCCCTTGCCAGGCAGGTGCTGAGCCGCTGAACTACATCCCTAGCCCCCTCTTTTCTATTATTAAGGGTGGACAGTGATAGGTCTCATTGGTTCTTATGGTTTGTCAGTATCCAATTCATCTATGACTCTATTATTAGTACTGGTTTAGTTGCTATTATCAGGGTGGCAACCTGATAATACTACTACTGGCAGTTTGGATCAAAGAAACAAAATTCAACGATGTGTTGCATAGAAAAATACAATTACTCCAAAAACAAGCATATAGAATAAAAATCAAAAAATAGAAAATAGTATTCCATGCAGTGGGAGCCTGCAAATAAGCAGGAGAACTATCTTATTTTTTTATGTTATCAATTATTTAATTAGGTTCTTGATAAGAAATTTAGAACACCAATTTGTGAGGGTAAACTCCATTTGTCAGAGCAAAAATGGATCTCATGTAGCCCTGGAGCTGTTCCTGGAGCTGAGGAACAGCCTTGATTTTTGGTAAAATCTGCGAGTCCACTGCTTTCTGATCAACCTTGCGAGCTCTGAAATCTGGTATCTCTGTTTCTGTGTCGAAGCTCTCGCCCTCCTGGTGTCTGGGCTTCCGCAGCTTCTTCTTGAAGTCAGCATCAGTGAGGTATTTGGGGATTTTCACGTTGCTGCTATCAATTTTTGTGGAGGCGGCAATGACAAATTGCTGGTACGTTCTACGCAGAGGAACGCGATTCAGGTTAAGAGGCCCAGTCACAAGCAGCCAAGTCACGGGGCAGCTGCTCCAGGAAAACCACTCTCTGGCCTCTCTGGCGCCTGGTGAGGACGATCAAGATGGTCCCGGGGGTGATGCTGGCTCGCAGTTTCCTCACGTGCCGACTGAGGGGTCTTCGCTGTGGTTCAACAGCTTTTGGGGCTCATCTTCAGGACTTCAAAAAACAAATATGAGAGATCACGTAAAAATCATCATAATTATAATGGGAGACCTTAATAATCCACTATCACAAATAGACAGGTCAGCTAGGAAAAAAAAGCTAAACACAAAATAGTATCAGAGTTGAACTGTATCTTTGAATAAATGGACTTAATAATATCTACAGAGTGTTCTACCCAACAGCAACAAAATACAAATTCTTCTCAGCAGCACATCTTCCTTTCTCCAAAATAGACCACACTTTAGGCAGTAAATGATCCTGAAATAAATACCAAATAATCAAAATAATTCCATGGGTATTGCCAGATCACAGAACATTGAAACTAGCAAGAGAAACCACAGAAAATATACGAACACATGGAGATTAAACAACACTCTATTGAATGGGTCAGAGAAGAAATTAAGGAAGAAACTAGTTCCTAGAATTAAATAATGATGCCAGTACAACATACCAGAACCTGTGGGACACAGTGAAAGCAGTCCTGGCAGTGAAGCTTATAACTGCCCACTCACAAAAACAGAGTGAACCCAAATAAATAACTTAATGATCCACCTCAGGGTCCTACAAAAACAAGAACAATCCAAACCCAAAGCTAGCTTAAGAGAGGAAATTACCAAGATTAAAGAAGGAATTTTAAAAAATTGAGAATAAAAAGCTATAAAGAATCAATGAAGTGATGAACTGGTCCTTGTAAAATAAAATAAGCAATATAGACAAACTCTTAGCCAATTTTACAAAGCAAGGAAGAAAAAAAAAAGAAGGAAAGAAACAAAGAAAGGACCATATCAAAGCACTTATAAATGAAAAAGTGAAATTGCAACAGGTATCTCCAACATCCAGATGACTATCCTTTGAAAGCCTGTGCTCCAATAAATCGGATAATCCAGAAGAAATGGATAGATTCATAGGTACATATGAACGAAAAAAAAACTGAACTGAAAGATAGAAACTCTAAATAATCCAATAATAGGCTATGAATTTGAGGCAATAATAATGAAATAATAATAATTAAACCTATCTAGTAAGAAAAGCCCAGAACCAAATGGATTCACCATTAAATTCTACAAGAAGTGCAGGGAAGATTTAATGCCAGTACTCCTCAAACTCTTCAATGAAATGGAAAGGAAAGGAGTAATGCCAAACTCATTCATGGAAATTGGCATTGCCTTGATTCCAAAACCAAACAAGGAGTCAACTAAAAAAAGAAAACTTCAGGCTAAT
>RJWM01008815.1:0-70807 GCA_004363535.1 Dasyprocta punctata
TACCCAGACACACCAGGAGCGTGCTCCACTGATCGGCTAGACATTTCTTAATCCAATGGAGCTGACATATGAGGATTAATTGTCACTAGACTAGAGTGAGGTTTTATAATGGACTCCAAAGCACAGCCAGGTAGCAGGAATAAGTTCCAGTGCTTTATAGCACAATGGGGTGACTAGTTCACAATAAGGTATCATGTTTTATGAATAAACAGAAGAGAGGAGTGCAAAGGCTCTAGAATCAAAGAAATGATAAGGAGAGGGTAGCATTCATTGTCCTGAGTTAATCAGTGCCCATTACATTCATGTATCAAATTATTACAATGCACCTTAAAATATTTACTACTAAAATAAAATAATTAGGAAAGATGTTTCAGTACTTGCCGGGCTGATGATATAAGTGTCCCTTTCCAGTGTATCCAGCCAGCAAAAGATTCTCAAAGAAACCACTTCAAGATAATTCAATATCCACAATGAGACTTTTGTTAAGGTCTCAGAAAAAGTTAAGATGATGTCACATGGTTGATATCCATAGGGTTCGACAAACTTTTTAAAAATTGATAAACAAAAAGCAATAAATTCAATATCAAATCAGGGAAAAGCAAAGACTAAATAAACCAAGAAAGCAAATTCCAATAACCAGCATAAAAATAAAAGATGCTCCGATCCAGTGGGAAGTTGCAAACCACTTTATATCTCCCCCACTGGAAAGAGTGAGAAGATGCATACTAACCACTGTTGATAGATAGACATGTCATTATCACTCTTCTGAAAAGGGGTTTAGAAAAACTATATTGCTGCTAAAATTTCATGTCAATTTGTTGATCAACAGCCCTTCTAGCTTTCTGTACTTAGGAAATAAATGTATCATTATATTATGATATAGCAATGCTTTTAGGTGTATTAATTATAATATTTGTTACATTGATTTACCTAAAATAAATTCAATGCCCATCAAACAATAAACTAAATTATAGGTGTGTCTGTCCATGTCATTGAACTCCAACACTATCTAACGAGCAGGAGGCTTCTTTATGACGTGTTGTTGAGAAATAAGTATGAGATACAGGGGAGTAGTTTATAATAAGGTTCTATTTTGTAAAACACTCACCAAAATTGCAGCAGCCCCTCTTTCTATCTATAGGACACCTACAGTTGTGGTCTATAGACATTTATACAGTTACAAAAACGTGGAGAAAAATAGCAGATCATTCATATGGAGGTGGAAAAGAAGCAATGGAGGTGGAGCCGAGAGGAAATGCATCGCGGAAGAAAGTCGGGAGGAAACTGCTATTGAACCCATAGTGCACGTGGGAAATGCAAATGAAGAGTGCATGCAGGTGAAACTTACAAGATTGAGAGCAATGTGTAAAATGTGATTCCATTTCTGTTAATGTCATACTTTTCCTTGAACATGATTTGTAAGCATTGTATAAACAAGGGAAGAGCTTGTGATGGGATCTACACTTACTGCCTAATCATTTCCACAAGGAGATGAGGCAGAGAGTCTAGAGTACAGGTACCTTTGCCTACGTGTGTATTTTTACTGGGTTTGTTTTAGAGCCGCTCCCTTCTCGTGTTTGGTGGTATTTGTTCATTCATTTATTTGTCTTGAAGCACATTCACATCGCTGCACACCCATCACCACCCTCCCCCTGCACAGCGTTCTTAACATCCTACAGCGAAAGTCTGCGTGCGTTAAACAACTCCCCATTTCTCCCTGACCTCAGCTTCGAATAATCACCACTATGCGTCTTATCTTTGGGACAATACTGCACCATGTGTGTACCTCAGGTGTGACTTCTCCAGGTGCCTCATTGACTTGGAATCACACGATCTTTGTCTTCTGGCTCCTGACTTCACAGTGTACTGACTCTGGATGGAAATTATTTTCCAATCCTGCACTTAAAGGTTAAGTGTTGAATTCATCCCCTGGAAAGGGCACATCCACACGGAAATTAACTGGACTACTTCTGCTTGAGAAGTTTGTTCTCCACCATTAATTCTTTATTTAATCATTTACTTACATCGGAACTAACATGTGGGTACTTATTTTGTGCTTGCTTTTTATCATGTACCATGTTATTTATTTTTTGCTTGGATATTTCCAGTTTTGACCTTTTGTTTGTCCTTTTACCATACCCACATGCGATTTTTTTCAAGGCAAGTTCTGTACTTCCAGTTATACGAGATGCCCCAGACTCTCCTTGTATGTTTCCGCACCTGTCCGAGAGCCAGCCAGTTCTCTAGGAAGTCTTAACTGTTTTTATTGGAAAAATGTTAAACATTAAACTTTTGGTTATTTTTAATTGTATAAAAATTATAACTTTTTAGAAGCAGTATAGGGACATTACAGATTTGTGAATAAGACTAAATACATTGCTACTTTATTTTAAATGAATCCATAAATCCTAGCCAGGAGTGGTGGGGTACACCTATAACCCCAACACTCTGGAGTATGAAGCAGAAGGGTCACCACAAATTCTAGGCCAACAGGGACTATATAGTGAATTCAAGACCAGGCTGAACTACATAGCGAGATCCTGTCTCAAACATCCAAAATAAAAAAAAATAATAATAAATAATTAAATTTCCAGGAGAAGTATATAGAAAAAGACTCAGCAATAGTGTTGGGAATTAAAAAGCAATTTTTTCTCTTCTTTTTAGAATATGTTTTATGATCTGCTTGTGGACGGAAACTCAGTTTAATTTATCACCAGATACCTATAACTTGGTAATGTGGAAGAAAAGACAGGAATGAAGAGGAAAAGGGGAAAAGGGAGAAGCAGAAAAAAGGAGGAGAGAAGAAGATGGAATCGAGGGGGAAGACAAGGAAAGGAAGGGGGGAGGGAGGAGGTGGGAAAGAGGAGAATTGATGGAAGAAAGACTTCGAGAATAGGATCTATGATGTCTCTGAGGGCGTGATGTGCTAATATCAGTATGTTTTTGCAGAAAAAAATTATGCAATATTATTTTCAACAAATACTTACATTTTGCTTTATGTGTGTATGTATGCACGTATTGTCTTTCTGAAACAGGGTCTCACTGTGTAGGTCAGGCTGCAGTTGCACTCATTTGTAGCCCAGGTTGGTCTCAAACTTTCAACAGTTCTCCTGCCTCAACCTCCCGAGTGCTGGAATTACAGGCATGTGCTGCCCAGTCTGGTTCTGCATTTTGTTTACGTTTCGCAAAATACAAATGATCATCATTTATATTCTCAACATTAAAAAAATAAACAGGTCACCAGATCAGAGTGTGTGATAAGAAAGAGGGTGCTCTGCCCTGGGGACACAGCTTTCCTTAGTGATAATACACACCAAAGAAGCTAAAGTGACCGTCTTTGTCTTAGGAGATAAACAAAATCACAGATTTATCATTGTTTCCCAGCTATAACAAAGAAAAAGATAACACTAAATTTCCATTTAGAATTTGTATTTAAGATTTATTTATGTACTTGACAGAGATCATTGGGGAATATAAAATGAAGGCAAGCAGGAGAGAACTTTGAACTAGGCTTAAAATTTCCATAAAAAACCAATTTAACCTAAAATCAGCCTTCCAGTGTTGAGTCCACTAGCCTCTGAGGATACAACTGACCAAAAGCAGATATTCCTGCTAAATACTTGTAGATAACACTGAGACCTTTGGTGATATGGATTTACATGTGAGCAAATGGGACCAGCCTCTTTAATTTCCCTGAGGATGTAAGCATTATAGAATACCAAAAAAAATCACTTTTTATTCAAAAAGCAGCACTAAATTCTCCCAGCAATCATGTTTTCTGGATGGAGCACTGTAGTGTAAAATTAATTTTATCCTTTTTTATACCAATTTATTTAATAACATATTCCCTGATATGTGTTTTTCACATTGCATTTGATGATTCAAAATAGAGCTCCCCTCCTCCTTCCCTCCATATACACCCAAGTGGGTTATGATTAAAACTGATACTTTTAAGTTTTTTGTATATCAATTTGCACACTTGCATGTTTTAAATTATGAAGTGTCTCCAACGCATCCTATATTTGACTAGGTTGTTGGTATAGAATAGCAATATAAACGACTGCCATAATTTGTAGATTTCCTTCCTTGTAAAGCTAAGTGGTGACAATATAATTCAAATCCATGGCTTCCCAAACTAATGCATAAATCCTTTACTAAGTTTCTTTATGTATTCAAATTTGTAACAATGAAGTAAAGTTATTTTAGTCCCTAAACTATTTCAAGACAATAATGAGAATTGATACTACTATGGTCACATGATGTTTCTCATACAGTCCTTTCTTTCCCATCTACACATCTTTTCTAGGCCGAATATTATGCTTAAAATCCCATAAGTGGAGTTAAATTTCCATAAGGTTATATCCAGGATTCTTTTAAATATAAGCCAGTTTCTTGGACGGCTACATACCGAGTCACATTTTTCTCTTGGTATCAGTGTCGGTAGGACGTCCATAATGTGTCATTACTAGGTCTGCAGACGCTCACTAGTCCCAACAACACACTTCATTATATGTTGTCTCTATTTTACCAAAAGAAAAGATGCTGGCATTCAGAGAAAGTCTGTAGTTTATTAACAATCACACATTTTAGAGTTGAGAAGTCGGAAGTCTAGTCCTGGTCCTCTTTTAAGATACTACTTAATTACTTCAAAACAAATCCTAGCTCCCAACAGCATGTAGGAGAGATCTCAGATTCCTTCGCATGATACAAATATTTAAAGTTTTTTGTTACTATATTTCTTCTTTCTCCAGTCATTTCTTGCTTTCTGCCTGTCTATTCAACTTCAAACCTGAGTCATGCTAAATACAGAAAAGTGGCAGTCAGACTGAGTTTAAATTTAATAAGAACATAACATATATGTAACTTTGACCCTAAGAACGCAGGAAATAATATCAGGAGGAGATACGGATCTAAAGGGCGTGATAAAACCGCCAGAAACAGTGACTAGGCGGCGGCTGTGCAGCGCGATCTTGCACAATGAGCCCCCACTTACAAGGGAGTTCCGTTCTTGGAGAATGTTTGTAAGCTGAATTCATTGCTTAAGTCCGACAAAGTGAGTCTTATATAACTTCGACACACACACAGAATGGAAAGCATATATAAAAAACAAGCACACAAAAATACAGTGAGTGCCTGACCGTAGCGCACTCCTGTACACCGTCACTCCGCGCGGTAAGCAGGCCGCAGCCCAGCGGCGACAGCGGCGGCGCACACGCGGTCTGCAGCTGCTCCTGCTACGGGGTCTGTTTGTAAGTCAGGCACTTAATGTATTCTCTATTCATCCCTTGAAATGCAATTGACCATTTAGAAAGAACAATAATGTATTATGGGATTTATAATGTAAGAGAAAGTAAAATTTAACAAAAAATTATTTGCTTGGAATACAGATATTTTGTGTCATATGATGTAATAAATATAGTGAGGGAAGTGATACAGTATTAACTCTAAGTGAACTTTGATGAATTAAGGATTCTATGGAATTCCCAGGATAATCAATAGAAGATGAGGTTTAGTTAACAGCCAACAGGGTATTAAATAGAGCAAAAGCATTTTGGCATACTCTTTTCTTTCTCATCATCATTAGTGTATTTAATTGCTTTTAGTCTTTCTTATTGAGATGTCATTCATACAACATAAGATTAATCATTTTATAAGAATTGAGTAACATTCAGTACTTTCATAACGTTGGGCGACTACTCTCTCCATCTGTTCAGAAGATTTCCGGCCCGCCGGAGCATTCCCTCTGCCCGGCTTCCGGCTCCTCTCCATCCCCTCCGTGTCCAGGCCCCAGGCCCAAACCTCTAACCTGCTTTCCGTCTCAATGGATCTGCTATTCTTAGCACTTCGTATAATGGAATCACACGCTGCTAGTGAGAAAGCGGGATTGTGAAAGTACTCTGGAAACTTCTGGAATTTTCTTATAGACATTCCTGTTTTTTTAGCATGACAGATCGTACTGTTAGGTAATTACTCAAAAATTCAAAATGTTGCCATAAAAAGACTTTCAAAATAAATAACAGGCAACTTTATTCATAACATCTCCAAACTGGAAGTGATCCAACTATTTATCTTTATGTTAACTGGTTAACATATAAACAAGAAATACTCACTTACCAAGTAACTGATGGTACAAGGCGTAGCATGCATACATTTCAGAAACTTCATTTTCAGTGAAGATGTCATATACAGACATATATCTATATGTATACATATCATTTAATTCTATTATGGAGAAGTTCATAGTCAAGAAAAACTAACAGAGATTAAGACAGTGGTTGCCTATGGGTGTGGAAATTCATCAAAGGGTATGTGAAAATAGTTTCTAGAGTAATAGAGATGTTCTAGAATTTGACTGATTCTTTTGCCATATATAATTCTGTCCTCATTTTTTCAAAAAGTAGCATGAAGAAGGTACCTGTATATTATGAACAGGAAGAAATCAGCTCTAAGTTCTGAATGTTTGGAGTGAGTATATATCACAGTGATGTGTCCCATACATATGCCAAGGCCTGGAAGAATTCTAAAGTTTCTTCAATCCAACCCCTTTCTTTATTATTTCAGAAAAGTGGAAACTGAAGAGTACAGCTTTCTTTGCTTTATTTCACATTAGAAATTGCATTATATTATAATTAAAAATTATTTCTTACAGAAATCAATCAGATTGTAGTGACAAAGCTAACATTTTATTGAAAGAGCACACATAAAAAGTATACAAAACACAATTGCATGTTATAACCATGGAGATCAGAAAATAGTGTACATTTCTCTAGAAGAAAGTTACAAAAGTTATAAATATAAAATATTATGAAATAGTTAATTCCACAATTCTATTAAATGTTTGTCTATTATTTTGAATTTCTTACAGTTTGATCATTTTATCCACAAAATAGCATTTTTATTTTTTCTCCTGCAACCAAGAATAATTTGTCCATTTTACTTTGCTTGGTTTATTGCACTGATTAGCAACTCTAGAATAATAATAAAGATAATTGACACTGTTATGTGCATTGTTTTTTCCTAATTGCACTAGGAAATCTTTATTTCCTCACTAACTATGAAGTATAGAATTTCAGCTTTTTTGGTGAATTTAGGGCGCTTTATTCTTAGCTTGCAAACATATTTTTAATCACAATGGAAGTTATGTTACCAAATGCTTTAAATATGTCTATGAAAATAAGAAATGATTACCTGTAGTTTTATATTTCCTTCACATCTGTATGTCTGAAATAAAACCAAATTGCTCATTGAATGTTACTCTTTATAAATCTTGACTTTTACTCATCCATAGTTTCTTTGGGATTTTGGAAAACATGTGCTTAAATGATCATGAATTGAAATTTTCTTTCTTAGAATGACATTGTCAAGATTGAGAATTAAAATATGCTAATCTCATAAAATGAGTTTTGTAATTTCTGTCCTTGGAAAACCTTTTTTTTGTTTGTTTGTTTTTTTGTTTTTTTGTTTTTTTGTTTTTTTTGTTTGGTGCCAGGAATCAAACTCATGACCTCGTGCTTGCAGGGGAAAACTTTTTGTAAGGTTTGTATTTTTCTTTCTTAAATAGAATTCACTCATAATGACAAAGCTTTTTTTTGGAAGATTTTAATTATAGGTGTTTTACTAGATATAGAATCTTTCTGATTTATGTCTTTTCATGTCATTTGGGAAATTGTGTTTTTCTATTAAACAGTCTAACTCTTATCAAGTTTCAAAAGTTGGATTAGATGAACATCTGTTCATAATATCTGAGTTTGGGTCTGAATTAATGCACTGGTAGAGAAACACAGAGAGACACAGACAGACAGAGGCATCCAGATGTATTCTAAAATGTTTTTCTGTCTACTTTTTGTCAAATGTAATCGGATTCATTTTTAAGTTTTTATAAGGAGGTGAATCATATGCTTTCCATCAAGTATGATTAATATATGTTAGCAAATATCATATTCTTCACCTTATAAAGTTTAAAAAAAATCACAAATCATTAGGTCCTATGTTAGGCATCTCAAAATGAAAATACATTATAGCCACACACCAGGTAAAGGAATAGAAAACAAGCATTCCTATGAGAAGCCATGCTCTCCACACCTGCCAAGTACCCCTCCCCTCTCACCAAAGTAATTAGTAACCATATTCTAATGTTACATTGCTCGACATGACTTTGACTTTAAATAGGACTCTTTCAGTTATCATCTGGTGTGTGTGTGAGTATTCATCTGTCTTTATCTTTCAGCCTGAATTCCTAACACTTCAGTGTGGCTTGCCTTTTCACTCATTTATTGGTGAATCCAGCTGTGGTTTGCTCACTGTGACTGCTAATGAAGTTTTCCATGACATTTGAGGTATGCCTACTTTTTCTGCATTATAATGAATGATGCGAGGTAGATTTTTGTAGATTTTGATCCCTAACTGCAAATATACATTGGGTATGTGCTTAACAATAAATTATTAGGTCACAGAATCTGTGTGTTCATTGTTAGTATATTTGACAAATAACTCTGTAAGAGTGCGATCTTTACTTGTATTCTTATCAACAGTCCAAATAAGTTTCTCCAGTGCTCCTTCCTTACCAAAAATTGGTATAGAATTATGAATTAATGTAAGCCATTCTGCAGTTTTTATCTTATATTGTAGAAATAATTTTTGTTTTCCTGATTTTTGATAATATAAAACATTCTTTTGTATATTTATTAGATATTTTTGAATTCACTTGAAAATACCTGCTCAAATCATTTGTTTCTTTTTCTTCCCTACCATACTTTTTCTTATTTTTGTAATGGGAGAACTAATGTCGCATATCCTGTGTATAATCCCTATGTATCACATACATTTTCCTACACAGTGGCTTGCCTTTCACTTTTTAATGATGTCTACATTAAGAGCTAACAACTGTTAATATGATTTATCAATTTTCTCTTTTTATGATTATTTATCTTAATGTCTTGTGAAAGAAATTGCTCCTATCTCAAAGACATGGAGCTATTATCTTATGTTATCTTGGAAACCATGTTGTGATTTTATCTTTTCTTTCACATTTGCTTCTCCAATCTTTCTGAAACTGATTTGTATGTAGAGCATGAAGTAGATCATCAGTGCTTGTGTATTTTGTATAGACTTGCAGTGGATCCAGCCACATTTATTCAAAAGAACACGCATTTGAATGTTTTAAAATCTCTTTTAAAGTAAGTTCAGATTTTTTTAATGTATAACTTCTACCAGATTCATTCCTAGGTATTTAATGCTATTTGCTTACAATTGAATATTTTTACAGTCTAAATCTATTCTTCCATTTATTGCTAGAATATAGATACAATATTGATATTAATACATGCAACCTTGGTAGATTCACATTTTACACCAGTTAAATTTTGCATAACTAGTGTCCTTCAAATTTTGTTAATTTTATTACTTTATGCTTGATTACTGTGGTGGGAACAATGCCACTACAGTGTGAATAGACTTTAAAAAGCTAGAAATTTTTAATTCTTCTGAACTCAGAGAGAAACTTATCAATATGTCATAATGGAGAAGAATGTTGGCTTTCAGTATTTGTTGTACCAGATTAAAGAAAATTGTGTTTTCTCTAGTTTTCTAAAATTGTTTTCAAAATTTTTCTTTGTATTAGTAGCATTTTGTTTGAATCAATAGCATTATATTTTCCTTTATTTATGATGTGTTACTGCAATGACTGCAGTATTTTCCTTTTTGAACTTAATAAAATTTTCATTAGTACAATCACGCAGTACATACAGTAACGTTTAGTGTAGTTGGTTGCTCATGTGTGTAACCTACCCTAATTCTGCTTTCTCTTCCTCTCTCCTGCTATCTCTCCAGCATCTCCCTGTTTTCAGCAGATCTATCTCTCTGTTTCCTGTTATTACTCTTTTATTTTACTTTTCAACTAAAATATTTTGAGTTTCTCATATAAAAGAAACCACGTGATATTTAAGTTTGTGTGTCTGATTTATTTCACTGAACATTATGGTCTCAAGGTACAACAGTTTTGATCATTATCTGGAATTGCATTTAATATTTATATCATTTTAGCGAGAACAGATCTGTAGAGTTTTGAGTCTCTCAACCTATAACTGCATTGTACTACTCCACTTGCATAGGCATTTAAAAATCATCTAAAATTTACTTGTTAAGTTTATATAAAATTTGGTTACATTTTATTAGATTTATTCTTAGATATCATTCTTTGTGGAGTCTGTTCTAAGTATTCTGGTTTATTCAATTTCTTTTCTAATTGCTTATTGTTGGAAAAAAGAAACTCAACTGAATTTTTAAATGACCTTGTATCTATTGTGCTTACTGAATTTGTTTCTGAATTCCAATATATTGATTGCATTGGATTCTTTATTCATGCTGTAATATCATGTATTAATGATGACAGTTTTATTATTTCTTTTCAAATATGTTACTTCTTTTCTTCTTTTTCTTTTCTTTTTGTACTATATATGACAATTCATTTATATTGAATGATTGTGGAATTAGTAAGCATGCTTTTCCTGATCCTCATGATAGAAATTTTTTTACATTTCAATATTGAACTTTTCAATATTGAAATGTTGACAATAATATTGCTATAGTTTTTTAATATACATGCTATTAGAATGAGGATGATTCTACTACTTTTCTATTACTAGTAGCTTTTTTAAGAAGAACTGATGTGGAAATGAATAAAATTATTTTTGTTTTAATTTTCTGAGATTGTCATGTGTTTTTAAAAGTTCATCACTACTGTTAGTGTAGTGGGTCACATTAAATTTTGAATATTAAAATAATAATTTTACAAGATGTTCTGATTTTGAAAAGAACATTTTAATACATTATAGAGTTGGATTAACTAGCATTTTTGAAGATTCATGAGAAAAATCATTGCTATTCTTCTTTCTGATATTTTTCATTTGTAGGTTTTCTTGTCAAAAACATTTCTTACTTAAGAATAAAGCCAGGTTTGCATGAGAGTTATTTTCTTTTCAAAGTGAGAAGGAAGGAGTTGAGGGATATATGTAATTTTTATAATATCCTTGATATAACTTAGACTTTTTCCTTTCTTTTAGGGTCACTTTTGATAGGCTGTGTATCTGTAAATATATCTCCAACTTGTGGAAATTTTCAAATGGTTTGAATGAATTTACTACTAACGCAATTTTGTAAATTTTTAAAGTCTGCAGAATTTGTGATTGTGCCCCTTTTTCATTTGTGATGTGGGTTTTTGTATTTCCCTTCTCTCTTTTATCACTCTTACCAAGATTTCATCAACTGTGTTAATCTTTCTTGTAGTCCATAATTTTTACCCTATGGGTGTTAATTGTCTTTTCCCTGTGGGCTCTAATTTTGATCTTGTTGATACTCTCTATTATATTTTTGAAAGATTTTATTTTTAACATCTTTGCTTGTACTGTTCAAATGCTGTTTTTTTCTTCATATTTAGGTTGATAATCTGGGAATGGATTTTTACTTTCTTTAAGAAATGCACACATTATGGCAATGTATTAATAAGGAAAAGAAGTTTTGCCTGTGATTTACATTTTAAATCATGTTAATTACCATCGAGACATCTTCTTTGACTTATCAAGAAATTATGCAGTTTCTAAATTCATGAAAAATCTGTTTTTTGTCTATTATTTTTATAAGATTCTCTGTGATTAGTGAATAAATATGTCTTTACATTTTAAATTTTCTGAGATTTTCTAGATATTGCTTTGAGATTGGTACATAGTTAATTTTGATGAAATAATTTATTCTTGGCTTACTAACAGTAAGCTAAAGCTTGATTATCTTGAGTTACCCAGTGTCTTAGTTACTTTTACTCATTGCAGAGACAAAATACTTGACGCCCAAAATTAGGGAAGGAAAGGTTTATTCTTACAGTTTCTCAGGGGTTTCAGTCCATACACAGTTGGCTCCAAGGCAGCATGGTGTGGCAGGGCTGCCATTCATGGCTGCCACAAGCAGCAAGGTGTGCTGGCGAGAGAGAGAGAGAGAGAGAGAGAGAGAGAGAGAGAGCAAAAGTGAGCAAGTGGAAGACCCACCTCTCTTACACTGTATGTCAGCTCCACCCCTGGATGGGTGCAGCACTCACATCATCAATCCCAACACTAGACAACAAATCAATTTACAAGTGCCAGACTCAGCCCCATCAAAAGTATATGAGGACTTGGGGGTATGTAGTATCACCCAATACACCCAGTAAAGAGTGTTTAATTCCTCCACTATATTTCTCCCACTAACACTGCCAATTTTAAATTTGTGTGTATATGTTTTCAGCTGTGTTAATACATGCTATGGCTTAGATCTAAAATGTCCCCTAACGTTATAGATGTTCAGATGTGAGGCATTTGGAAGGTGATTACACGGTGGAGGCACCATGCTCATCAGTGGGTCAATCCACTAACGAGTTCAAAGCTGAATGCAGTTAGGAGCCTGACGAGAAGAGCTAGGTCACTGGCATCTGCCTTTGGAGGAAACAGCTCTCTTTCTTTGGTTCTACCTGTTGTCTCTGCTTTCTGGCTGCCATGAAATGAACAGCTTTCCTTCACCAGGCCTTTCTGCCAAGTTATTTTGCCTTGGATCTTACCAACCATAGACTGAACCTTCTGAAACCATGAGTCAGATAAAAATCTCCTTTACATAGTGTACTAAGGTGTTTCATCCTGAGGATGGGAGATCTGACTGATACCTCCGTGGGTCACAGCTTACCTCATCCTCAAGAGGAGGGGTAATAGCAGGTGACAGGTTGATGAGACATTGGCATATTGTAAGCACTTAATAACAGAGACATAGCACAACCCTATTTAATTATTTATAAAGTCACTGATTAAATACAGATGTTCACTCTTAGGTTTGGATAATACTGTTTCATTCATAATTCCTTTAAATTATTTATGTTTATTCATTTCAAAAGGAAGCATACTTAAAGAAAAATTATATGTACTTCTTTTCATATTAAGAAATTGCTATTTGGGAAAAACATAATTATAAGACTAAGCCCAGCTTGACATGTTTTTTAAATTGGAATACTGACTCTACTTATATTTATTTATTTATTTTTTTTGTGGCACCGGGGATTGAACTCACAGCCTCGCACCTGCCAGACAGGCGCTTGAGCCACTGAGCCAAACTCCCGGCCCTGGTTTTTTGAGGCAGGGTCGCACTATGTAGCTCAGGCCGGCCTTGCGCTCGCATTGTAGCCCAAGCCGGCCTCGAACTCACAACGCTCCTCCTACCTCAGCCTCCCGAGTGCTGGGATTAAAGGCGTGCGCCACCACGCCCGGCTCTACTTATATTTAATTTAAGTGTTATCATGTGGGTATAAATCTTTCTATTTGTTTTCTATTTGTTCCACCTATCTTATATTCTTTTTGTTCTTCTTTTGTCACTTTTTCATTGATTAGTGTCTTGTTATTTTGTGTTTCTCTTCTATTAGATTTAATATTCTATTTTTCTATTTGTTTAATGGCTACACTTGAACCACAACATAAAATTTTGTCTGATAAAATCTAATAATAACTGAAATTTTTCTCACTTCTTGAATAGTAAATGTATGCACTCTAGTGTAATTTATTTTTATAGAGCATCCTCTTTTACCAGTTACATTATGTATTATGTTCTTATATTATTATATTATATATATGAGTATATTGTATTTGCATATACTTTTATGAACTCTTTGTGGATACTATTAAACTTAAGTTACTAAATCGATATTCATTCATATTTATTGCACACTTATGGCCCTTTTGCCTCTCGTTCCTTTCTAACTCTCCAAGCTACCATGATAAAGCATTTTCTTTTGCTGAGAAAATATCCTTTACTTTTTTTATTAGGTGCAGTCTGCTATTAACATTTTTGATGAAGTTTTGTATGTTTCCTGTTTTCATTTGTAATGTGATTCTGGTTATTTGGTTAATTATCTTAAAATATATTTCAATGATATCTTTCTATTTTTTCTTTAAGAAATCTGTAACCTCAATTATCTTTCTGTAATTAGTCTTTCATATTCTTAATGGCTAAAGTTTTTTTTTCTAGCTTTCAGCAGGGTTTTTTTGTGTGTGTGGTTTTCTTATATATGGTTTTCTGGTAAGATTTAAATGCTTCTTGATTGAGTAATCTCTTGTCCTTCATTAACCTTGGAAAATTTTTAGCCAGTCTTTCTTCAGTGGGGGAATCTCCCGTTTTCTCTTCTTGATTATCCTATCTTCAACTTTACATTTTGTTTCCTTGTATCTCCTCTATGCTATAACCTATGCCTTTTCTTTTGGTTTATTTTTCACTGTACTAAGTCACTTAAGCTCTCTCTTTTATGCTACTAAGCATATCATTTGAATTCTTAACTTAAATCATTTCATATTTTTATATTTTCAATTCAAGCTGAGTCAGTTGCAGTCTTCTGCTAGAGTTCTCAAACAGTTCTTTAATTTTCTTAACACATTAAACCAAGCTAGTATAAATTATGCTGCAATCCTCATTATCCATATACTCTGTGCATTTATTTTTACTTTGTATTTAATTTCTTGCTTTTCATTCACATTATCTTAACTCCTCATTTGCCTGTTAATTTTTGAAGGAGTAAGAGATTTTTTAAATAATTGAAGATCTAGATATGGTTTTCTACTAGAGATCATTTAGCTTTGACTGTAACAAAGAAGGCCTTCACAGTTCATGATAATCTAATATTTACTTATTGAACACATACACATCCACATTTCATTGTTTTATAAGATTATATTTATTATGATGGTATTTACTTTTGGTTCCAGCATAGCCTACGAATGACCTATATCTGAAGAGTTTGCCGAGGCATCGTGCCCTATTCTGGTGGAACTTGAATTCTAATCTTTGTGCCTGTCCTAGGAGATTTTCTTTATTAGTTCCTGTTTGCAATACTTAACATTTACATTCCTTGTGTGGTTTGGCATATGTACATAAATCCATCTTTATGTCTTTTTCCGAGCCTTTTCCTTTCTCATCTACCATTTGACAAAGATCTATCTTTTATTTTACCTCTTATGTATAATTTGGATTTCTCATGTAAGAGAAACCATGTGATATTTAAGCTTATGTATCTGATTTATGTCACTTAACAAGCTGTTCTTTGAATGCTGTGTTTAATTTGTAATGCTGTTGAACCTCAGTAGCGTTTTCCATATTTGACACATCCTTCAAAATTTAGAGATATTTCACATGACAGCTTTTTTCTCTTCCCAATTTTTTTTTCTTCCTAGAGTTGACACAACAATGTTCATTGTGTTTATTTAATATAGTTTTTCTAATATTCTCATCAGGAAGATTACTGCAGTTTGAGTAGGAGGCTACTAGAAGTTCCTGACATTTAATTCTTGTACCAGGGATTGAACTCACAACCTTGTGCGTGCAGGCAGGAGCTTAAGTCACTGAGCTAAACTCGCAGTCCTATTTTTTTTTTTTTTCTTTTTTGAGGCAGGGTCGCACTATGTAGTTCAGGCCAGCCTTGCTGACATTAAAGCCCAAACCGGCCTCGAACTCACAACACTCCACCTACCTCAACCTCCTGAGTACTGGGATTAAAGGTGTGCACAACCATGCCTGGTTTAAACTCTATCTCATTTTATTTCTGTAGAGTTTATTTCTATATTTCTTTTCCTCTCTTTCTCTTCTTTCTTTCTCTTTCTCTTTTTTCTTCTTTCTTCCTCTCTTTACTTTTCTTTCTTTTCTTTCTTTCTTTCTTTTTTTCTTTCTTTCTTTCTTTCTTTCTTTCTTTCTTTCTGTTTCTTTCTCTTCTTCTTTTTCCCTTCTTCTGTCTTTTTTCATTTCTCTCTTTCTTCTTTTCTGTCTGTCTAGTCCTGAGGATAGAACCCAGGAATGCTCTACCACTGCCCAGCATCCTTTTAAAAATACTTTATTTTCACAAAGGAAGTTTCTAATTCTCTAAATTATCCAGTCTGGGCTTGGGAGTCAGGTCCTTCCTCCTCAGACTTCTTCCAGGCTTCATTATAGATTTTACTTCTTTTAATAAATTTTCACTTGCAATAATGAACTGTTTGACTAAAGCTGGCAAAGTCTTTCTCAGTAGAAGTGAATAGAAAAACTCATAGTTTGTATTGTGTGCATGTTTATATATCTATTTGTGTGTGTGTAGTTCTTTTCATGAGACAAATATTAGCTGTTAAAAATTTATGCATCTAGCCTAAAATAGAGAATTCATGCATAAATAAGTCTTTGAGTACATTTCAAGGAAGAAAAAATGAGCAAAGATAAGAAAATATTTAAATCTGACTATTTGAAATGGCAGTTACCTAGCATACTAATTATGAAGAGATGCTTCATTTTTAAATGAATGTACTTAGGAACTATGGAGTCTAGATTGGTAATCACAATGCAATGCAACTTCTTGCCGTTATTGACTCTCAGATACAGTGAAACAGTGGAAAGTAACTTGAGAAAAGAAAAATCGATCATATGCCATTTAAACACATTTCAAAACCTTCAATGAAAATCTTAGTCAGATGTGTCTGTTTTGAGTATATGTTTATTCATTTATTTATTTATTCTGTAGAGCGATATACATTCATGTTATAAAATTGAAACATGCTTAATTTTGTGTGGTATCTGGTTGATTTTTTTCTTTAATTTCATTTGGATACAATGAGGCACTTATCCTGTTTAATTCTGTATTATCACTGGAATTATCTGTGAAAAGCTTTGACAGACAAATTGTTTTATTTCAACGTTTTCTTCTCCTTCACAGTTTACATAGAAACTTCAAAATGTAATTGAATAATCACAGAGATTGAAATTCCAGCCTCAAGTCAGATTTCTGTGACCATGACGTTTTCCCGAGTTTTAAGTTCCTCAAGAGTAATCTGACAAGGTGTTTGTTGAAGATTATTCAGGACAGTAGACATACAAAGAAAGGAAGAAAATAAAGGAAAGAAAAAAGAAAGAAGAAAGAAAGAAAGAAAGAAAGAAAAGATAGTGTGTCCTTTGTCTTTCAATGCCCCTCAAGTCAAATACTATTCTAAAAAAATGGCCCCTCATTGTGTTCTACAATTAAATTTTCTAATTGTTTCCTGATTCTTATTACTAAGTTATTTTTGGAACTTCCTAAACAACAAATTAGTATTATAAAACAGAGCACTACATTTGAGGTCAGAAAATAAATAGAATTTTATCTAATAGATCTTAATTCACCTTAAGGGAGTTTCTACTTTCCTTTCTTATGTTGACTTATCTGATCTGTAAAATGGGAATGAAGATGTTCATTGCAAAGAATGGCTACAAAAAAAGATTGAGACACTGTGTGAAGAATCTTCAGCCTAGTGTCTAGAAAAATACACAAATTCCATTAGTCCTCTCATCCTGGCATTCTTTCCTGAAAGAAGACATTGTATACTTTTCATAAAACATTTCTTTTCTTCATGGAAAAAGGTAAAACATAATTTCATAACAAGAAGATAGGAGAGCAGCAATAGTTAATACATTGTATATTATGATCTTTAAAGTAGTTACTCAGAACGCAAGATATGGGCATAAATATTCTCCAATCAATAATTATCAGGGACCCGGCCTACATCCCCAATCTCCCAAATGAGTGTACAGTGAAGACTTAAATAAATGAGACAAGTGGTATGATTTTAGGACTCCAGGAGGATCAAAACCCCTGCAGAGTTCTTGACTGTGTGGCTATCATGAAGGCTAAGACAAAGAACCTCTCTCCTTGCCCATATTTATTATCAAAGCAGACAAAGAGAGGGGATACTGCGGAAAGCATGGGAAATGAGCAGGACCTAATGCCAGTTAAGAAGAACTGTCTTATCTCCATGATGACAGTTATGGTGGGAAAGAAAGCCTGTAGGTATGTGATATTTGCAGCTGCAGTCTCTATCTGTTTGAGTCTGAGCCAGGTGTTGTTGTCGGTGACTTTATCCTGCCTTTTGAGGTATCTCTGGCATCACAGGTCACTACAGACCTCCGCCAGGACCAGTGACTCATAGAGGTTCACTTACTATGAATCAGCTCCCATCGCCAGGCAAGGGGCCTAGGCCTTAGACAGGCTCATAGATAAACAGAAAGCCAATTAGTTAATTTTAAATCCTGCTCAGAGCTGCTTCATAATGGTCTCCAACAAGTATTAGCACAAACTTTCCTTCTCTATGAACTGAGACACTAACAGAATAAGTAACTTGCATTTTTTTCTCTTTTCCCTTCCTTCCTTTCCCCCTTCTTATTTCCTTTTTTAAAAACAATTTCTTCTGATTTCACAATATCTATCTAGTGTATATTTTAGACCTTAATTACTCTTTCAGCTTCTCACACCAGGTAGATGATGTGTAAACGTATGAGTATGATTTATTTTGTTAATGAGTGTGATCTCAAATTTCATCCATTTACCTATAAAAGTCTCAAGTTTATCCTTCTTTATGCAGAAGAGTACTGCATTGCAAAAAATATCACATCATTTTTATCCATTCTTTGGTTGATGGACACTTGGCTTGTTTCCAGAATTTAACTATTACAAACTGCACTACTAGAAACATTGATGCACATGTACAGCTGTGGTAGGATGCTTTTAATTCTTCTGGAAAGATACCCAGAAGAGGAATGCTTGGGTTGAATGGGACCTTAATCCTAGCTTTTTGAAGAATGTCCACTCTGATTTCCACAGTGGCTGCACCAGTCTACACTCTCACCAACAGTGGGGAAGGGTTCCTTTTTCCCCACAGCCCCTCCAGAGTTTGCTATTGGTTGATTTCTTGATGATAGCCATTTTTTCTAGAGTGAGATGGAATCCCGGTGTTGTTTAAATTTGCATTTCTTCAATGACCAATGATGCTGAACTTTTTTATATATTTATTTGCTGTTTGTATTTCTTCATCAGATGCCCATTTCTTCTCAGATGCCCATTTTTGAATGGGGCCTTTGAATCTAGGGGATCTGATTTTTTTCAATTCTTTAAATGTTCTAGATAGAAGTACTTTGAGGGACAATTGGCCAATTTTTTTCCTAATCCGTGGGTTGTCTTTCAATTCTGTTGGTGACTTCCTTTGATGTACATTTTTTTAAAAGATGAGATCCTACTTGTTAATTCTTTGAACGATTTCCTATGCAGCTTTTTTTTTCAGGATCTCTCTGCCTACCCCATCTTCAAGATTTCTACCCACTTTCTCAACCAGTAGATTTAGTGTTTCTCTTTTAATATTTAGTTCTTTGATCCACTTTGACTTTACTGTAGTGCATAGTGATAGACATGGGTCTAGTTTTAGTCTTCAACATGTGTAGAGTCAGTTTTTCAAGCACCATTTATTGAAGAGCTATCTTTCTTTCAGTGAATATGTTTGATCCCCTTTGTCAAAAATAAGATGACTGAGTATGTGTGGAGTTGTGTCTGTGTCTTCTAATTTGTTCCATTGATTCTTGGGTCTGGTTTTTTCCAGTGCCTTGCACGTTTTATCACAGTAGCTTTGTAGTATAACTTCAAGTCAGGGATTGTAAAGCCTCTTACCTTGCCTTTGTAACTCAGATTTGCTTTTGCTCTTCTAAGACTCTTCCATCCCAAATGAATTTTAGGAATATTTCCTCTAGCTCTGTGAGGTATGTTAATGATATTTTGATCAGGATTGCATTAATTCTGTATAATGCTTTTTGAAATATGCTCATTTTCACAATGTTCATTCTTCCTATTCATAAGCAAGTGATATATTTCGATATTCTGTTATTCTCTTCAATCTCCTTTTTCACAGTACAGTAATTTTCAATGTATAGGTCTTTTATTTCTTTAGTTAGGTTGACTCCTAAGTATTTCATTTTATTGGATGCTATTGTGAAGGATGTGGTTTTCCTAATTTCTCTCTCAGTATCTTTGTTGTTTTGGTACAGAAAAGCTATTGGTTTTTCAGTGCTTATTTTGTATCCAGCTATGCTACTGAATTTGGTTATTAAATCTAGAAGTCTTTTGGTGGAGTTTTTGTGGTCTTCTGTGTGGAGTATCATGTCATCCATGAATAATGATAATTTAATATTTTCCTTTCCTATCTCTGTTCTTTTTATTTCTCTTTCTTATCTAATTGCTCTTGCTAATGTTTCCAAAACTATACTGAATAGGAGTGGTGATAGTGGAATGCTTGTCTTGAATCTGATTTTAGAGTGAAAACTTTCAGTTCTTGTCCATTTAGTATGATGTTGACTGTTGATTTGTCATAGATGGCTTTTATCAGATTGAGGTAAAGACCATCTATTCCAGTTTTCTGCAGGTTTTTTTAATCATGAATGAGTGTTAGACTTTATTAAAAGCTTTTGCTGCATCTATTGAGATGCTCATGTGATTTTTGTCTTTGACTCTGTTGATATGATGTATTACATTACTTGATTTTTGTATGTTGAACCTTCACGGCTTTCCTGAGTTCCACTTGGTCATGGTTTATTGTTTGCTGCATTCTGTTTGCTCGTATTTTATTGAGGATTTTTGCATCTATGTTCATTAAGGAGATTGGTCTGTAGTTCTCTTTTGTGATTCGGTCTTTTTTGGGTTTTTATATCAGGGTAATACTTGCTTCCAAGAATCAATTATGGAGTATTGCTTCCCTTTCAATTTCATTAGAGAGTTTGAGAAATATTGCATTAAATCTCTAAATTTCTTGTAGAATTCAGTTGTGAATCCATCAGTACCTGGGCTTTTATTTGTTGGTAAGTTTTTATTACATTTTCAATCTCATTAACTGATACTGGGTTATTCAAAATTTTATACCTTCTTGGTTTAGCTTTTGATACATATCTAGGAATCTGTCCATTTCATCTGTGTTTTCTATTCTATGAGACTAAAGAGTTTTGAAGTAGGTATTCATGACCTTTTGAATTTTCACAGGATCTTAGTGATTTCACCCTTTTCATTCCAAATTGCATGAATTTGAGTCTTTTCTTTCCTTTATTTGATAAGATTGGCCAAGGTTTTGTCAATTTTATTTATTCTTTAAAAAAACCAAGTGTTTGAATCGGTAATTCTTTGTATCATTTTCTTAATCTCCGCTGCATTAATTTCTGCTTTGGTCTTTATAATTTTCTCCCTTAATAGGCTTTGGGTTTGTCTTACTCTTGTTTTTCTAGAAGCTCGAGGTGTAATTTTAGGTTGCCTATTTGTGCTGGCTCTGTTTTACTGATGTGAGAATTCATCAGTATAAATTTGTCTCTTAGGAATGCTTTCATTGCATCCCAAAGTTCCTGTGTATTGTACCTATGTCTTCATTAAATTACTGATATTGTTTAATTTCTTCCTCAATTTCAGGAGGGTGCTATTTAATTACCATGTTTTTATGTAGTTTTTGTGGTTTCTTTTGCATTAATTTCCAATTTCATTGCACTATGGTCAGATACTATGCATGGGATAATTTCAATTCCTTTGCACTTACTGAAGCATGTTCTATGGGCTAGTATATGACCTATTTTAGAGAATGTCCCATGTTCAGCTGAGAAGAATGTGTATTCTGATTTTGTTGGATGAAACGGTTTGCAAACATTTGTGTCAAGTTTTTCACAGTTTTAGTTCAATTCTGCTATATCTTTGCTGATTTTTCTTTTAGTTGATCAATGTTTGTGTGACAATGGGGTATTAAGTTCCTGTGTTACAACTGTGTTATTGCTTATTTGATTTTTCATGTCTACTAGTATTTAACTTATACATTTGGGTGCTCCCATATATTTGGTGCATATATTTTTATGATTGCTATCTCTCCTTCTAGAAGTTTTTCCCTAACATGTATGTAGTGACCTTCTTTATCTCTTTTGATCATTCTTGCTTTGAAGTTCACATTGTCAGCAAGCAGAATAGCTACCCAGACCTTTTCCTGGGTTCCTGTTATATGGAGTATTTCAGTGTATGGATTTCTTTTTGAGATAAATGTGTTTCTGGTATACAGCATATTGTTGGATTTTGTTTCTTGATCCATTTTGCCAATTTGCTTCTTTTGATTGGTGAACTGAGGCAATTTACATTGGTGGGTATAATTGATATGTATTTCCTTATGTTTCCATGTTAATGTGCCATTGTTGGTTCTTTGTTTTTTCCTCTGTTTATCTGCTTGCCTTGCTTGGTGGTTTCTTTTTGCTGCTGTTCTTAGAATTGTGGACATTTTTATCTCTGTCTAGGACATCTTGAACTACTTCTTGTAGGACTGGTCTGGTGATCATGAATTTCTTCAGTTATTCTTTGTCATGAAAATATCTTATTTCTCCATTAATTTTGAATGACAGTTTTGTAGGTTACATCAATCTGGTTTAGAAGTTGTTTTCTTTAAGGATTTGAAATCCTTCACTCCAAGCTCTTCTTGACTTTTGGGTTTGTGTTGAGAAGTCTGCCATGATTCTGATGAGCTTTCCTTGATAGGTATTATGTTTTTTTTTCTCCAATAGCTTTTAATATTTTTGTCTTGTGCTGAATTTCCGGGATCTTGATTATTATATGTTGGGATTTACATTTACTTTGGTCATGGCTAATTGGAGTTCCATATACTTCACTTATCTGTATGTCAGACATTTTCCCCCATGTTTGGAAATTTTTCTGCTATTATTTCCGCAAATAGATTTTTTTAAATGTCATTTGTGTTGACTCCTGCTTTTTTCATTTACACCTATCAGTTTTATGTTGTTTTTCTTTGCATCATCTTGTAGTTGGTGAATTATTTCTTAATCCCTTGTTATTTTTAAGAAGTGTTTCCTAAGGCACGAGATCCATTGTTCAGGGGTGCGGCTGTGCTGCAAGTCATAGAGGTTGTGAGCCAGCCCTACCAGGAGCAAGGCCCTGGCACTATATGTCTGGGACTCGCCCAGGCTTGCCCCGTGCTCCAGAGGCTCTGAAATCCTTGCAGGCAGACACAAGGTCCAGGTGATGCCACATTTCAGGGTGTGCTCCACCTAGTCGCCTGGGTCCTGGAGGTTCCGACCCCCACCTAGTAAGGCTGAGGGTCCAGCAACACACTCTGGAAGTGCGCCCTCACTAGCTGGACAGAGGATCGAGCTCTAACCAGTCCAGCATCTCAGTTTAATCCATCAGCAGAATGCAGGCCAGCCTCACGGGACACAGAGTTATTAAGCCCAGCCCAGCCCAGAGCCCCAGAATTGCTCATTAGGGAGTGGCTAGCATAACTGCAGGACCTTAGAGAACTTGAGCTCTGCCCATCAGAGCACAAGGCCTGAGCTCCATCGTTCAGGGGTGTGGCCACACAGCACATCCTCCAGCCAGGAGCAAGGTCCCAGCACTATATGCCTGGGAATCGCCCAGACTTGCCCTGTACTCCAGAGGCTCTGAACTCCTTGCAGCCAGATGCAAAGTCCTGGTGGTGCCACATTCCAGGGTGTGCTCTGTCCAGCTGCCTGGGTCCCAGGGATTCCAAACTCCACCCAGCCAAACTGAAGGTCCAGTGACACACCTCAGGGCTACGTCTCTGCAAGTCACTGGGTTGTGGAGGCTCTGAACGTTACACAACCGGGTTCTAGGCCCTGGCAACAAGCTCCAGGGGTGTGACCCTGCTAGCTACCGGGAGGATACAAACTTTGTCCAGCCCAGTGTCCCAGAGCAAATCAACAAAGTACATCAGGGAAACACACAGCCAGCCTCACAGACCACAGAACACAAAGGTTCAGTGCCATAATCTGGGGGTGTGCCTCACCTAGCCAAGTGGATATTGGAGGATTGAAGCTGTACCCAGCACAGTGTTCCAGTGCAAGCCATCAGGAGACTGCCCAGCCACACAGGTCCCAGAAGAAAATGACAAAATGAAAGAGCAAGAGGCAATCTCAATCCCCCACCCCACTGAGAACAAACCCAAGAGATACTGAAATGGAAGACACTGGGTGTCACACAACTGAACTTTCTGAAATGATAGTAAGTGAAGTAAAGAAACAACTCCACGAAGCTATAGAGAAACTCATCAGAAATAATCTTTCAGCTAAAAAAATAAAATGACAATCATTATGAAAGAAATGCTGTGTGTATCTAAAGAAGATCAAGATAAAAAAAATAGAAGAACAAAAGAAAATGATGGAAACTTTGAAAGAACAATATAAGACACAAATAGAATGCATGAAACAGATTCAAAGGGAAATTCAGGAAATTAAAAATTCCATGGAAATCTAGCAAAACTGCTTGAATGAATCTGAAGATAGAATCTCAGAACTTGAAGACAGCATGGGAGCTTATGATCATGAAAGAAAAGATTTCTTAAAAATAACAAGGAAACAGGAAACAACAATTCAACAGCTGCAAGATGATGTCAAGAGAAATAACATAAGATTAATAGGCATCAGTGAAAAAGCAGGGCTCCATACTAATGACCTGTGAAGGCTATTTGCAGAAATAACAGCAGAAAATTTTCCAAATATGGGTAGAGAATCTGATATACAGGTGAGTGAGGCATACAGAACCCCAATTAATCATAACCAAGATAAATCTTCATCCAGACATATAATAATTATGATATCAGACATACAGCACAAGAACAAAATACTAAAAGCTGTCAGAGAAAAGAAACAGATCACCTATGAAGGAAAGCCAATGAGAATCATAGCAGACTTCTCAACACAAACCTTTACGTCAAGAAGAGCTTGGAGTGAAGTATTTCAAATCCTGAAAGAAAACAGCTTTCAACCCACATTGATGTACCCTGCAAAACTATCTTTAAAAATTGATGGAGAAATAAGATACTTCCATGACAAAGAACAGCTGAAGAAAGTTATGCCCACCAACCTAACATTACAAAGAGTACTGAAAGACACTCTAGAAAGAGACAAAGATAGCTACAATCTTAAAAACAACAACAAAAGGAAACCACTAAGCTCAGCAAATAATTAAACAGGAAATGTAGAAAATCAGTGACAGAAAGATATCATGACAGGGATGAGTCAGTGCATATCAGTTATATCAATCGATGTAAATGTTCTCAACTCACCAATAAAAAGAAACAGATTGGCAGAGTGGATGAAGAACCAAAATCCAACAATATGCTGTGTACAAGAAACACATTTCACTCAAAAGGAAACTCACAGACTAAAAATCAAAAGATAGAAAACAATACTCCAGGCAACAGGGACCCAGAAAAAAGCAGCGATAGCTATTCTGTTTGCAGACACTGTGAACTTCAAACCAAAAATGATCAAAAGAGATAAAGAATGTCACTACATACTTGTTAGGGGAAAACTTCAAGAGGAAGAGATTACAATCATAAATATATGTGCACTGAATGTGGGAGCACCCAACTACGTCAGACAATTCTTAACAGACATGAAAAACCAAATAAACAATAATACAATTATAACAGGGGACCTTAGCACCCCACTGTCACAGAGAGACAGATCAACCAAACAAAAAATCAGCAAAGAAATAACAGAACTGAATCAAACTTACGAACAAATGTACCTAGTAGATGTGTACTGAGTGTTCCACCCATCAACATCAGAGTACACATTCTTCTCAGCTGCACATGGGCCATTCTCTGAAATAGATCATATACTGGTCCACAAAGCATGCTTAAGTAAATGCAAAGGAGCTGAAATAATTCCATGCATAGTATCTGACCATAGTGCAGTAAAATTGGAAGTTAATGACAAAAAAACCCCACAAGAACCCCATAAATACGTGGAAATTAAATAACACTCTCCTACACAATCAATGTGTCACAGAAGAACTTAAAGAAGAAATTAAACAATATCAACAATTGAATGAAAATGCAAATTCAAATTATCAGAACCTGTGGGACACAATGAAAACAGTCCTCAGAGGGAAACTTATAGCACTAAACTCCCACATAAGAAAAATGGAAAGAACACACATAAACAACCTAATGATGCACCTCAAACTTTTAGAAAAAGAAGAGCAAGTCAAGTCCAAAGCCTAAAGAAGGGAGGAAATTATGAATATCAGAGCAGAAATTAATGCGATTGAAACTAAGAAAACAATATAAAAAATTAATGAATTAAAGAGTTGGTTCTTTGAAAGAGTAAATAAAACTGAGAAACCCCTAGTCAACCTTATCAAAGAGAGGAAAGAAAAAACTCAGTTTCATGCAACAAGAAATGAAAAGGGTAAAATCACTACAGACCCTGTGGAAATACAGAAGATCATCAACACCTACTTTGAAAAACTTTGCTCACATAGATTTGATAACACAGAAGAAATGGACAGATTCCTAGAAATCTATGAATTACCAAAGCTGAATCAAGAAGTTGTGAAATTGCTGAATAACCCAACTTCAGCTAATGAAATTGAAAATGTAATTAGAACCTTACCAACAAAGAAAAACCCAGGTCTTGATGGATTCACTGCTGAATTCTACAAGAAATTTAGGGAAGACTTAATGCCAACACTCCTCAAACTCTTCAATGAAATTGAAAGGGAAGTAAGTCTCCCTAAGTCATTCCTGGAAACAAGTATTACCCTAATACCAAAACCAGAGAAAGACCCAACCAAAAAAGAAAATTACAGGCCAATCTCCCTAATGAACATAGATGCAAAAAATCTTCAATAAAATACTGGCAAATAGAATACAGCAAGTTATCAGGAAGATTCCACACCATGATCAAGTGGGATTCATCCCAGGAATGCAGGGATGGTTCAACATATTTCAGCAAATCAATAAATGTAGTACACTGTATCAACAGAGACAAGGAAAAGAGTCACATGATCATCTCAGTAGATACAGAAAAAACTTTCGACAAAATCCAATACCCATTCATGATCAAAACCCTACAGAAAATCGGAATAGATGTTCTCTACTTCAACCTGGTAAAAGCCATATGTCATAAACCAACAGCCAACATCTTACTAAATGGACAAAAACTGAAAACTTTCAACCAAAAACTAGGAACAAGACAAGGATGTCCATTATCATCACTCCTATTCAATGTAGTTCTGGAAACATTAGCCAGAGCAATTAGACAAAAGAGAGAAATAAAATGAATAAGGATAGGAAAAGAAGAAATTAAATTATCACTATTTGCAGATGATGTGATACTCTACATATAAGAACCCCCAAAATCCAATGAAAGACTTCTAGATGTAATAACCAAATTCAGTAATGTTGCTGGATACAAGGTTGACACTCAAAAATCAACAGCCTTCCTGTACACAAACAACAAAGTCACTGACAGAGAAATAAGGGAAACCACACCCTTCACTATAACATCCAAAAAAATGAAATACTTAGGAGTCAATCTAACAAAGGAAATAAAAGATCTACAGTGAAAATTACATTACTCTGAAAAAGGAAATCGAAGAGGTTTTCAGAAAATGGAAAGATAGCCCCTGTTCATGGGTAAGAAGAATAAACCTCATGAAAATGGCCATTCTCCCAAAATTGTTATACAGATTTAATGCAATTCCAATCCAAACACAACTTGCCTACCTCACAGAGCTAGAGAAAGCATTCCTAAAATTCATCTGGAACCAGAAGAGACCTAGAATAGCAAAGGCAATTCTGGGTAACAAAGTTAAGGCAGGAGGCGTCACAATCCCTGACTTGAAACTATATTACAAAGCTACTGTGATAAAATCAGCATGGTACTGGAATCAAAGCAGACCTGAAGATCAATAGAATAGATTAGAAGAAACAGCCACAGCTACAAGCACACTTAGCCACCTCATCTTTGACAAAGGGGTCAAACATGTACATTGGAAGAAAGATAGCCTCTTTAACAAATGGTGCTGGAAAAACTGACTTTCTATATGCTGTAAACTAATACTGGATCCATATCTATCACCATGCACTAAAATAAAGTCAAAATGGATCAAAGACCTGAATATTAAAACAGAGACACTAAACTTGCTGGAAGACAAAGTAGGTAAAAATCTTGATGCCATAGGAGTAGGCAGAGGGTTCATGAACAAAAATCAAACTGCACGGGAAACATTTCCCAGAATCAACAACTGGGATCTCATCTTACTGAAAAGTTTTTGCATGTCAAAGGAAACCTCCAATGGAGTGAAAAGAAAACCCACAAACTGGGAAAATATCTTAGTCAATTGTCCGTCAGATAAAGGACTTTTATCTAAAACATATAAAGAATTAAAAGAAATCAGGCTCCTAAAATTCAAGGACCCAATCCAAAAAATGGGCATTTGAGATGAATACACACTTCTCAGAGAAATAAATACAAATGGCAAATAAACATATGAAAAAAATTTTCAACACCAATGGTCATTAAGGAAATGCAAATTAAAACAACACTGAGATTCCATCTCACCCCACAAAGAATGGCCAAGATTAAAAACTCAACCAACAACAGATGCTGAAGGAGCTATGGGGAAAAAGGAACCCTTCTCCACTGTTGGTGGGAGTGTAGACTGGTGCAACCACTATGGAAATCAGTGTGCAGATCCCTCAAGAAACTAGGATTAGAGATCCCATTCAACCGAGCTATTCTGCTTCTGGGCATTTTCCCAGAAGAATTGAAAACATCATACCACAGTGATATTTGTATACCCATCTTTATAGCAACCCAATTTGTAATAGCCAAATCTTGGAAACAACCCAAGTGCCCATCAATCAAGGAATGGATAAAAAAGATGTGGTATTTTTATACAATGGATTACTACACAGCTATCAAGAAAGATTGCATTGAGACTTTTATAAGTCAACGGACACGACTTGAGACCATACTCATAAGTGAGATAAATCAAACCCACATGTGTAAATACTGTATTGTCTCTCTAGTGTAAGAAACTGAAAATGTATATATGATCCAAAATCTGCAATAAATATTGTGTAAGGGTAAGAAACTGCTCAAAGAGAAAAAGTAATTGGGAAAGGGAAAAGGAGGAAAGAAAGAAGGGAAAAGGAAAAAGACATAAATCTATATATATGTATATGTAAGATAACTAAAATGACTATACTGCTGAATGCATCAGTTATTGAGAAAGATTGGTTAATACTCATGATTAGATCAGTTTTATGTGTCTATATCTGTTAATGTAAAAAACCATGTTGAAAGTAATGATATGCAATATTGCAACCATTGTCAAGTTCCTATCATCTTGTTTTGTAAAACTATAATGTTACTGTTGTGGATTTGCTGTTGTCATTTGTTTGTCTTTTTTGCTTTTGGTCTTTCTTATATGTGTCTTTTTTTCTCTTAAATAAAAACAAAAAATAGAAAAAAAATAAAAGAAGTCTTTCCTTTTTTGATCGCTTGCTGCAATCCTGTTTTCAAGATCCGAAAGTCTGTCTTTAGTTTCATTCAAGTGGTTTTGCCAGCTTTCAGTGGAATCCATTTCATGCATTCTATTTCTTTCCTATATTGATCTTTCATGTTTTCCTTCATTAACCTATTATCCTGTTTTTTTATCTATGTTCTAGATTTACTGAGCATTTCCTTTATGATTGTTGTCATGTTTTTTTTTCCTGAGAGATTATTTCTGTTCTGATTTTCTCTATAGACTCATGGATTTGTTTCTTTAGTTGCTATCATTTCAGGAATTTTACGTATATGTCTTGATTTTCTTACATTTTGTCTCCTGGGCTTGTTCTGAGATTGGAGGTCTGAGATTGCAACTTGCTTCTGTGATTTGTCATTTTCTAATTAGAAAAATATTTTGTTTTCTGTGTTGATTCTTGTAAATTTTTGTAGTAAGTAGCTATGTCACTTGTATCAACTCCTCTCTTGGAAATGTCTCTTCCTCTGGGATGTCTTGTGTGTAGGAGGTTCTTGGTTTGGGTCTGTTCCAATATCCTACCTTTTCAGTGAATTAAGAGTGAGATGTTGGTATCTGTTTGGCTCTGTCGCCAGTTCTTAGGTCCTGGGCTGTGGTGAGGTTATTACCCCAGAGCTTCCCAGTATTATTACAGAAGGCAGAACAACTGATTACAACAGATACAGCATCCTAGCTAAAGTAGTATAATTAGAAATGTCCATAGCATCAAGCAGAGTTCACAAACTGACCTACTGTTGTAGCTATTAAGTTTGTACCTTGAACCACTGGAGCAAAACCTACAATGATATAAAAACAGATTATAAATTGGAATCTTGTATTCAAAATATTTCCCCTTGGTAAAGTAGTTTTTACCTGCGATGGGGAGATTTAAGAAGGATAGTAGATAAAACAAAGATAACTGAAAAGAAAGCAGGAGGCTGGAGGACAAAGGATGGTCACACAACCTCTGGGATTATATGAACATGAACTCTGGGTTTGGGGTGTGGTATTAGTTTCCTGTGGCTGGAATGCTCTCCAACCATTTATAAAAGAGAAAAAAGAAAAGAAAAAAGAAAAAGAGAAAGAGAGAACAGGGGCACCCCTCCTTCCCACTTCTATTTGGCGTGTCTTTATCTCCAAGATCAATGCTGGTTCACCTAACTTACTTCCCTTTGGCTCATATTGTTATTGTTGCTTCAGATGTTTCCACACTGCTAGTCCTGCCTTTGCATCCTGTGTGGCCTAGTTGGGACCCTGCTGTGTTGCTGGTGTTCCCACTGGTCTTGTGCCTTCCAGTGGGGTTCACCTTAGTTGTGGCAGCAGCAAGGGGTGGAACCACTCTCTGGGCCTCTCAGTGCTGTTTACCTGGGTCACAGCAGTCCTGGCGATGGGAGAGGCCACCCTCAGCTCTGTTCACCTGGGTCACCTGAAACATTTCTTTGGCCACTGAATTTATAATTCAGCAAACACTGGATTCACCCACATCCACACACTCTGTCATCCGTGCCATCTTTATTGTCCATTCCATACATATGATTTGAGTACCTGTAACACATCACCCGCACTGCTGGTTGCTGGCTTGAACCTCTGTAAAGAAAAAGGAATGAAGACACTGCTATGCCAGAATGTGAGGGTCAAGTGATGAATCAGACCTCATGAAAATGGACCAATCAAGTCGTGAGATGAGTTAGCAGTGAGTAGTTTCTAAACAGCTGTTACATCCCTCATCCCCCAACCTGGCATGCATCTTATCCTTCATGAAAATGGACCAATCAAGTCATGAGATGAGTTAGCAGTGGGTAGTTTCTAAACAGCTATCTGTTACATCCCTCATCCCCCAACCTGGCATGCATCTTATCCTTCAGGAGGTTGGCCTTTTTTCTTTTGGACACAACACCAGGAAATGTTTGGTGTCTTTGGAACGTGTTTCATAGAAAAGACAGACATAGGGAAATAAAATCCCTACGTGGTGTAGTAGACATTCCCTCTACGACCTGCCGGATCTCAGGGCTGCCTTCCAGCTGTATCCTGTGCTCCACATGCTGTGCTCTCCCTATGGTGTCACCTGGTAGGATCATGTTCCGTGCCCATCTGCACAAGATGATGGGTGAAGGCACTGCACTCACTTCAACAGCACAAACCAATGTGGTTTGAAAATATAGGAAATGGACTGATCCATTTCCCTATCTGTTGTGCTAATGAAATTTGGACCCAGAACAGAGGAATTATATAGAAAATCGTACCCATAATTTGCCCATATTGGCCTTTGGAACTTCTTACTATGCTTCAATGTAGTCTAGTCTAATTAACTTAAATAATTACATGGGATGCATTTGGAGGAAAGTGAGTGAGCAAGCTCCTCTGAAAATATATGTTAATGAGCTAGTTATGCACTGAATTTCTTTTGAATCCAAAGAAAAATGACACCTATTATTTTGTGTTTGAATTCAAACTCACATTACTATGTCCTTTGTTCAGCTTTTATTATGGTAGTTGCTAAAGTCTTTTGTTTGTAATCCTTCCAGAAATGTACTGAGGTGATTTCATCCTTGTCATTTCCTGAAATGTGATATTGTCTATGACAAGTTCCTGTGCATGTTAATTGAGAAGTTGTTACAAATACAATTAAAAATAATAGCAGGTGTTGCTATTATTGTTATTATTGTCTTTATTATTGCACACCTGTATTTAGAAATAATTTGGCCCTTTGAATAATAACCAGTATTATAATCAACGTTTTGGAAATGAAGCCTAGTTAAGAATGTTTATTCTTATCAGGTAAACACCAACTATAACTTATTCTTCCCTAAAAGGTTTTGGGTAAAATCATGCATATAGAATTTTCCCCTGGTATAGCTTTTGAGAGGTCTAATATTTCCTTCACCCATTTAGTAAACAAGATGACATTTACCTTCTATTTTTTAGTGTGGTGGAAACTTTCTGATTTTGCAAAGTTTCTACCACTTTTCCCTTGTTGTCCTCAACTACTGCACCTAATGTTTTATCTACCTTAACAGAGACAGATGGCACTTTATATGGTATTTTTAAAAGAATCTTCACCTAGGCAAGGAGAACTTTGGGTTTAAGCAAGTACTCTGGTCTTTTGTAAAGAAAGTAATATCTTCACTGTGACATCATCTTCGGCTCCTGCCTCTGATTCTTTAGAAATTTAAGAGTTACTTGTACCATTTTTTCTAGATTCTGGGATTGCTGCTTGAAAAATGTAAAGTTGGGGATACTCCTCTCCTGTGAAGGTGTTCTGGAAGTGCATCTACAGTCCCATTGACTTTGGAAAGGCATTTTGACGTAGGCAAGCCCAAGTCTGCAGTAGCTTAAACCTTTTCTCCCTCTCTGGACATTTCCTAACTGCTTGCTTTTGATACTGTGGTGCCTGTAATATCACACATATATTTAGAATCTTTGCTTGGTGGAATGGGTTCCTAAAGAAGGGGTGGAACTTTACTTTGTATTAATTAGCATGTAAGTAAGCCTTCTTAATGTATCATTGATTTCTGTCTTGTATCTCTTTCTCAAAGATGATCACATTTCTCTGCATTGGGAGCAGAAAACATCTTTCTTTCATTTTGTGTGCTCATTATGCTGGTTCTTCTTAGTCTTACTGGACCCTGTTCCTGTGGCCTCCAGCGTTGAGGTCTAGGGTATGCAGCAGATAGAAATATAAAGTATGTAAATCAAATTGCTATGTACTGATCTGCAATTCAGGGGTCCTGTGGGTGCTGTACACATTTATTTAAGTTCTCTTTTATGAACTGTAGATTCTGTGATCCATAGAAGTGAGGACATTAAATCAGAAGAATATTTTTTTATTTGACTGCAGATTTGTGCTGTTCAAAGTCTAATCTTGATTTGTTTTGCTATCCTTTCATGAATATGTAAGAAAAGTCATAAGGAGGCCTGGATGAATTGTTAAGTCCATTGACCTGTAGTTGGAGCAAGAAAAATTCACATTTCAAATTCTGAATTTGACATTACTACATGAAATATCTCAAATTTTGTAACCCCAAGGGACTTCAATATGGTTAGTTAGTAATATCCAATAATGCCTGCCTAAGAAATCTTTTGTAATGATGAAATTTGGATATAAGCACTTTTCTGTTTAGGATGGTGCCTTGAACCTTAATTCAAGCTTTTAAGAAATGGGTTACTTAGCTTTAAAGGAATTGCCCATTGCTGTTTGTATAGTCTCATCCATTTTTTACACTACGCCATTCCATAGTGACTTCTATATGTGATCACTTTACTCTTCACTGATTTTTTAAGTGCTTAGTTCATCTTAACCCAAAGGAGGACATAGACATGTACATTGTTGTGGCTGAACAAGTATAGTCTCAGCTCTTCCAACCACAATACAGCCTGAAATCATGGAATGCCCTTGCATGTTGAAGCCCACCAAATCTAGGACATGTGCCGTGATGGGAAACACCATCTTCCACTGTGCGCACCAATGCCGGCCTGCGGCAGGACTGTGAGGCAGGAAGACTCCATTCCAGCTGTGGGCTGCAGGAGGTCAGACCTCCAAGCTGTGCCGTCACACAGTCAATAACGTTTCAGGTTCTGGAGTCCCCCTTCTGGGCTCTAGTCCTTTCTAATTGCGTAGACTTTGGCGTAGAACCTCACATATATGACTACTCTATGTACACAATGGAAATACCGATGGCTTCAGCTTATCCACACTAAGAAAAAGTCTGGCAAATAAGAGACATTAGATACCTTTCTTATTTGGTTTTCAAAAATATTCTATGTGATAAGTAGTATAAAAAGCAAATTGAAGATCAGAGAGGTAAAACACTTTCTCCCAGGTAATTTCACTAGAATGAGTACATGTGACGTTCAAGCCATGGAAGTTTGCATTCAAAACCTTGACATCTCTGCTTTGCCAGCCACTGTCCATTCAAATGAAATGACTGTATGTATGGAGTTATATTTTTGGAAAAAGTCAGGTCACAGTCCCTAGGCACTCTATTCATCCTTGAGAATGAGAGTATACCCCTAAAACACAGAAAGTCTTGAAGGACAATAAATCTTGGGACACAGCAAAGTCACAGAAAATGATTTCTGAAGTTTTCTAACTATTAGGGCAAAGAATAGTATAAACACTGTGGTGCTAATGGCAAGGATTATAAAATCAATGGAGTATTTCATGAGATTCAGTTCAATGAAAACAAAATGGGGTAACGCTTTCCTAACTTTTCGAAGTGAGCTAAAAGTGAAGTTGCACACTGTTTTACAATGAAAGACTTTGAGGGAGTCCAGAAATGTTCACAGCCACTTGTGAGTTATGTTAACGGGTCACCTGATGTCAGTGAAAGACAAATGGTTTCAGCAGCAGTAAATCATCAAGCAATAACAATTTAACAACTTTTTTTTGATGAATGAGTTCCTCAAATCAAGCAAAGCCTTATGCAGAATTCAAGATCATCAAAGAGAAAATTCACTTGCGATGTAAGGCAGAAAGAGAAATGACTTTGCATCAACTGGGCCTGAACTCTCTGGTCTCGGCTCGGTTTTAGGTATTTTAGATATTTATCTTATGTAATTGTTTTTACAGCCTTATCAGGTCTAGTTTATTAATTTTTGATTGAAAATCTTGGGAATTTTAGAAACTAAGTAATAATTAAATCATGTTTCAACTCTACACAATCCTAGTCCTTCCCAACTTCTTTGTCCCTGCCCTCATTGCCACTTTTCTTCCTGCTTCATTCTCTCTTCGCTCCCTTTCTGCCTTCCCCAATTAATGCAACCAATATAGCAGACATTTTATGTCAGGCATGGTGTTAGTTGATAGAGATTGACGAGGGAAGCAAAAAACTTCTTTAGAGTCTTCCGGTGGAGCAGAACTTAAGTAAAGAAGGTGGGCACCAGCGATCACACACACAAATATAAAATGACACCTGGAGAAAGGCGTTGAGAGAAGGAATCTGATTCCAGAGCACTGAGGAATGCTTGGCCACAGAGGACATCTGAGGACATCTGGAGGAAATCAGAAGTGAGCAGACTCGCTGGCAGAAAGGGAGAATGAGTGAAGGACTGAGGTGTGTCAGAGATGATTGAGCCACAGGTGCAATACTGAAAGGATGCTGTGGTTTAGAACTCAGAAGGACAATGAGGTTAAAAGAGAATGGAAGATTGGACAATGGAAGATGAAGCCCTGAAGGGCTGTGCCTTCTGCTTTCAGTAATTTTTTTTGTTATTAGGGCAAATATTTTATTTGTATTTTAAGAAAAATGAGAGATCAATAATCTGGTGTTTCAAAAGTTGACTGTGGCTGAAGAAAAATATAATAAATAGTCTAGGAAGAGATTATTGATAATGTGTAGGGAGCTACAAAAGACCCAAAGAGAAACAACCACAATCTGAACAATCAGAAATGGTGGCTATAGTTGGAAGTAGAGGGCAGCTGGAGAAGCTGAAAGAGAAATCTCAAATTATTACCCAAGTTTATGCAAAGTGTTGAGTTCTTGGATACTGGCAGATCTCCCAAGGCAGTGAAAGCACTATTCTCGCTAGATCGGCTATATGGCCACTAAGATTCTCACTGGTGTCCCCAGAGACCATTTTCAGTCCCGAGCCTGGTGGTCTAGGGGGAAATATTGGCAAAAAAGAATGAGACCACAGTAATGGTCATTACAGGTGATGACTGGAAGAAGTACAAATTTCTAGGTTGGCATTGGGTGACCTGGCTGCAGTCTTGAATGTCACATTAACTAGCTCAAAGCTATCCAGCCAGTCCCTTGCTATACATCTCCATTTTCACTTTTGCAAAACTAGTAGTTTCCAACTTTTGAATTTCTTCTAAAAATAAAAGCCTGTTGCAACACAGGCAAATGTTATTTAACTACTGAGACTATAGGCTGGATATCCTTTCCCTACTTTTGTAAGTAGAACTAAATTCCCAGAACAGTATACATGTTAACATAATGAAATTGGAAGCCATTAGGCTGTGGTGGGCATAGACACACAGATATATTTTATTTGTCTTCTTAGAACACTTTAGATTCTAACAGCAAATGATTTTTTTCATGGAAAAAATTTTGTTTATTTCTAGTACACTTTTCCCCAGTAAAATCCGTTTCATCTACTTTCATTTCTTTCTGGATATGACCTTGTTGCAAAGGGGAAAAAGAAAAAAACAAATATACACACGGCAAGAGCAGGGCAATCCTTTCCCCTTCCACACATAATTGAAAACATAATACATCTTCCATCCTATGGCACTATCAAATCTTCTCCAGCTGTGTTTAATCCTATGACCTTGAAAGACTTCAGTCATAATAGAAAAAGAGGAGGAGGAATGCAGGGTCTGAGATCTTGCCAGTGGAAAGATTCTCTTATGCTGAGCAAAAAATTTGAAAACAAATTAATCTTTTCACACTCAGAAGAGGCAAAAGACCCTTGGCAGCCAGAAAATGCTCAGAAATGAATTTCTTTGACAGTGGAAGAGCCTGTGCCTTCACAGGAGTGGTTGACAATAAGAAAGAAAGAAATTCTGAGGTCAGTGTACAGGAGAATGCTTCAAATCTCAGGAAGAAAGAGTGGGCAATGTGTTCCTATGTGTTCCTTGGCTCTGTAACAGTTCAGCAACAACCAGAGTATTCATCTAGAAATGCGTAAAAGACGTTGCGTGATTTTAAATTCTGACAGCAACTCATTCAAGTATTTTCCCCTTTAAAAGTGCTCTTTTAATGCTGAATTTAAAAAAGTAGAGAAAGAATCCCTCCAAAAAATCATCTAAAATACTACCCTCCAAATCAGTGTGCTAACATTTAAGGCTACTACTGTTCAGTTTCTCTCTCTACATATCATCTATAGAATTCCTTCCTACTCACACACTAGTTTGTGACCTGTCTTACTCCCTCACTAAAGTAAGAGCACTTCCCATGGACAGTTAGAGGTTCTTGAAACCATGTTCCTTGTTTTTGGAATAAGGAAATTGAAAATAAATCTGAGTGTTTTACACACACACTTTGTCCCTGACATTGAACACTTCCTACCATAACATTTCTGTGTGCCAGTTACTTTGTTTAGACTCTCATTCTCAGTATTATACTGACAAATTCTTGAAGGCAGGAATTGCCTCGCTAATCTATGGATTCTATCAGGTAAACATTTGTTTTTGAAAGTGCACTTTGTGACTATTTAAGTGACTTCACTAAACTAAATCTGTCTCTCCAAGTATGTGGCACTGTTATGAAGCTCTGTCTCTAATCAGGGTGTCTTCCATTACATCCTCCTCTAAGATTAAGAATTTTGTTATCTACGTTTAGCTACCCAGGTCCTTTCAGGACAAGTCAACATCTGACACTGTTTTACCGCACTGGTGTTTGTGTGGCTGTGTGCAGCTTCTGCCCTTAATCTAACACTGGTCATTAAGAGAAGATCTTGCACCACTCTAGAGGGGACACAGGTGGGTAAACTGAAAACTCCAAGAGAACAGTAATTGGAAATCTAAGATCTCTGAAAGACCATCAAAGACTTCATTGGCAGCACTGATGCTCCTGTGTCATCTGCTAACATCCTTACCACCTGCTGTGTGATGGGAGGTACTGAATCACGATGAGAAAGTTTAGGGGAAGGGACAGAAACATGTGGAAATGAAACAGAATGAGAACTGCAAAGTACTGTAGTTGGAATGTAATTCCCGAGTTACATTGGTCTCCTTCTCTTGTTAGTTAGGGTTGATGAGATCGAGGCATTTCCATGATTCGGCTGCTGACAATCCGGAGCTGCCCCTTCTGCAGTGTGCTGCCCAAACCCTGGGTGCAATGATTATGCACATATTATTGAAAGAGACACAGCAGTTTGTTGAATAAATGAATAATCTAGTAAATTATTGAACTGCTAAAAATAGTAATTACCTGTGGATAAATATTATGTAACTTTTTCCTACCTCTTTCATTATACTTCAGTTTTTAGGATGACATCTGTGCTTCAGAACAAATACTAAATGAATGCTTTTGTTTCGAGAAGAAAATCATTTGGCATTGTATTTATGCGTTTTAAACCTTCTCCAGTTAGAAGGAAATTTACATGCAGACAAATCTATTTTTTTAGCTTTCATTTCCTGGGAAGCATCTATTGAAACACAGATTCACAGTGGGAGGTCAGGTACTCGTTGAAGGAGTGGATTCTTAGATTTAAAAACAAAAGCAAACACGCTGGACACTGGCACAGCGCAAGGGCTGATTAGTCAGCTCAACCGTGGCGCCGATGGTGCCGCCGATGGCGCTCAGCAGTTCGGTCACTCTCTGCCCACCGCAATAGCAGCCTGATGGGGCCGTCACCTAAATTTGCTCTGAAGATTCTGAAATGACCAGCTTGATTAGCCAGTGATCTCTTTAAGGCTAAATTGGAGAACTGTGGTCATTACATCTATTGTTTATTGTTTTTGTTTGATTGGGGTAGTTTCCTTTTTAAGCTGTTACATGGGTGCTTGATTACATTAAGATGCATTTTAGCTTAAAAGACTAATTTAGAGCCACTGTTTGTATCAGCCAGGGTTGAGTCACAGGAACAGAAGGAGGACAGGAGTTAGGAAGGGAAGACCCCGGTCAGCTCACCCACAGGTGTGGGCTGAAGCCGAGGTCCAAGCTGATATTCACAGGCAGATCTTCCCCATGGAGAAGATCATAAGCAGTACTGGAACTGCGTGGACACGGAACAAAGCTGCTATGCACAATTAAGTCTTCTCTCTCTGTCGGTGAAATCATAGTCTTCCTGACCAACTTCTAAGAGATTCAGTCCAACCACCTGGTTTCCAGGATAATCACCCTCATTTAAAGGCAGCTGATTAGGAGCTTTCATTACATGTGCAAGATCCATTCCAGCAACACCTATACCAATGTCTCAATAACTGAGGACCACAGCCCAGCCAGACTGACACGCTACATTGTACATTTCAAAAAGCTCATACAGAGGATTTGAATGTTTCCAACACCATAAAATAATGAATCTGTGAGGTGATGAATATGTCAGCTGCTCTCATCTGATCGTTACATACTGGAAACATGTATTGCAATGTCACACTGCACCTCATAAATACATATAATTATTACTTTAATTAGATTATTTTTGATAATCAAAAAAAAAATCACACTTTTCTCTGCCAGGTCTTTGGCTTTCCTTTCCCACTCAGAAACAGAGTGACTATAAATTTCAGGAAGGATGATTCTACCATCTTATGAAATCCTTTCTATTCCATACAGGCAAGGAGGACCCTACAAAAGTCAGCTCATAGTCTAGGAATTGTTCTTTGTCTCTATAGATTAGAGATTCCCTGTGTTGGCCCAGAAGCAACAGGCAGCCTGGCCTATGAAAACTTTTTATGACCCTATGCAGGGGTCCTCAGCAACCAGCAGTAACTAATGGCATGCCAGAGAAAAGTTAATATTGGAAAGGTTTACAGGTCCTGGAATAGCTAAAGTCATCAAAAACTATAGTGGTAGAAGTCTCCTGTCTGATATCGATGCCTGCTTCACAATTTCAGTGATGAATAGTCCATGTTAGTGGTGGAGGACGGATACATAGATCAATGAACAGAATTAAGAACCAAGAAATAAATCTACTCAAATATACTCAAATAATTTTTGACAAAGTTATGTAATTAGTTCAGTGAAAACAATATTAGATTTTCAAAAAATGGTGCTGGGTCATTGGGGATATATATTAAAAAATTTAGACCTTATCTAATCTGCACATTTTAAACAAAATTTAACTCAAGATGAATCCCAGATTAAATTAAAATTTAACACTATAAAGAGTTTAGAAAAATAATAATGTAGTATAATATCTTTGGAGTCTAAAAAGCAGAATAAAGAACTTCTCAATTTAATGCCAAAAGTATGAGTCATAAAATGATAAATTGATATATTAGACTATCGTAATTTTAAAATTAATTTGCTCTATAGAGATCTGTATTACCAATGAAAGGACAAGCTAAAAAGGGAGGCAAAATATTTGTAAACCACATCTTACAAAGTACTAATCTGTAGATTACATGAGGAATAAGAACAAAAACAATCTAATTAGAAAATCAGCAAAAGAAACGAAGTTCCCTGAAAGGATATTTAGATTGGAAATAAGCACAAGGAAATAAGTTCTGTTTCATTAGTCATTAGGGAAATGCAAATTAAAACTGTAATAAGATTTCATCAATCCAAACCAAACAAAGCAAAAGAAATACAAACACCAAGTGCTATATAGAACATGTGTAGAAACTGTATGTTCATTCACGTATAGTTGATTGCTGGGGTTCTTAGAGAAACGAAATCAGTACAAAATGTGTAAATAATGATAGAAGGGAATTTGTTAGGTAGGCTTGCAGAATTAGAGGCAGCAGAGTGCACAGCGGCCCCTGCAGGGTCAGAGGGCGAGGGGACCACACACGCTGTCTCCGTCCTGGGCAGCCAGCAGATGTGTCGCTGCTCAGCACAAGAACGAGGAAGCCGCGGACCACGAGGCATCCAGTACGCAGCACCGGGGGAAAGTCGGTGACCCAGAAGCTCATGGAGGGGCCCGGACGAGGCTGTGATTGAAGGCCGAAGGAACTCGAGACTTGTGTCCAAAGGCGAGAGCCAACACTGGAGCGCTCCCAAAGTGGGCACGGTTTCTCCTTTTCCTTTTTATTCTGTCCATGCTGCATGGCTATTGGTTGGTCTCCCCTGTCCACGCAGTTCGTTCGGCCTACACCTCAGTCATCCGCAGACACAGCCAACACTGCGCTTCGCTATCTGCCAGACAGTTCTGACTCAAGTCCCATTAACGCAGCACAACCATCAGTCACATTGGAGTAAATGTGAAGTGTTATATCTATTCTGAAAAACACTTCTTCAAACTTCTTAAATATTTTTTAATGATGTTTGTAGTTGGCATACAACGCCAAAATACATTGTTGGCTGTCCCAGAGTCATGAAAATTTATGCTGACTCAGATCTTTATGACAGAAGTATTTTAGGAACACAAACCCTAAAGATAAAGAGAGAGAGAAAGGAAGGAAGCAAGGGAAAGAGAGAGGGGGAGAGGGAGAATTTATACAAGCTTCAACATAAATTGCTGATAAATGTCTTCATTCATGCCGTAGAGTGCTACTCTTAAAGAAATAAACTATTGATAAAAACAACAATTGGAATAAATGAGTTATTATGCAATCCTAAATGTGTGAGTCATTCATAAAAGTTCATTCATTCCCAAAAAATTCTGAAATACACTTTTAGAAATGTAGAACTAGTTAGCAGATGACAGGGGAAAGCAATGTACATAGAGAGGGAATGCAAGGTGTCCTTGTGGTCAAGAGACTGTGACTCTGGCTACATCTGTGTCAGTGTTTATGGTTCTGGTGCACCAGTCTCCGAAGTTTCACTACAGTTTTGCAAGATAGCACTGCCTGGTCAAATGCACTCTGAGTAGAGTATTTCTGTATATTATTACGTAGAAGTGCTGTAAACCTGTAACTGTATTAAAACAAAAAATCAAATAAAAAAGAGCCATCATAGAAATGTAATGTTATAATTTATTCTTATGAGTTTTCTGAGCTTCAAGTGCTTGAAACACAGAATGAATATGTATGAATGTTGTAATTACGCACTTTGGTTTATTAGACTATTACTAACATTTGTGAGCCACATACACTGATTCACTAGTATTTTTTAAGCTAAGAGACATCAGATGTTTTCAAATTCTCTAGACCAACAGGGAAACCTTAAAAGTTAAGTCATATATTCTTTATGTTAAAAGGGAAAATAATATATTCTCTGTTACAAGGCACAGTTTTGAAATCATGAAGCCAAGTAAGATCAAAGTACAAATATCAATTTTTGTTTGTTTTACTGCTGTGTGTTGGGCCCCTTCTTTGCTTACAAAGCATGTGCTTTCCCACGAACTACATTTGGCTGGCCTCAAACACTCAATCTTCTCGCGTCAGCTTCTTGGGTAGGAGGCATCACAAAGCATACTGCCACAGTTGATTTACACTTGGTTTTTGATACTAGGTCTACACTTTCCTTGCCCCATGGAAATGACTGTACCACAACTAAAAGATAAAAAGAAAAGAAAAGAAAAGATCTACTATGTTGATGATTTTCCTATGTACAACATAAACAATAACAATATGATTGTTGACATGTAATACATTGCCTCTTTTCTAACAATTCTGTAACAAAAATAACCATCATTATCCCTAATTTGAAAGTTTGCAGGGGGTGTCAGTGAGTCTAGAAACCTACAACTCAAAAGAATTAACTGCTTCTACAAGTTCAATTCGATAAACTTTTACAGGAATTTACTGGAGACGTAGTGAATATATGGTATGGCATTAATTCTGGGAAACATAGCAAGAAAAGGGTGATTAACTTGCTGTAGTGATTTTCAGATATCCAGAAGCTACAAGCATGCAGTCCTGTGTGGCAGATGACACAGCCCAACGCTCTCACAGTGACCCCGCTGGAACTCACGATCCACAACATCTTACGACCTTGAGGTCATTCAGCTACTCCACTTATTGGCCAAATTAACTTGAAAACTAAAGAAAATATTGTCAGATTGACTTCATGTGGTCAACTTGATGGGTTTGAGAAATTAGTGATCTGAGAAGGTCACAAAAACATCATTTTGGGGACCACATCTGGCCTCTGGTTCCCTATCTCTTGTCCTTTAAATTGTGAGTGTTGGATATTTTGTCCCAGAAATAGAAACACTAACCAATATACCTAAATTACTTGGTATTTTATAGAGAGGAAATAAGTATGCAAATTTAAACTAGTTTTACAGAGAAAGCCTTGATTCCTTCTTCTGTGTTATGACTGTGTGTGTTCATAGGCAGGTTGACCATGGTGCTCAATATTTCAAAGACGGAGAGATGGTATTGCTGCTGCTCAAAACTGTATCAGTTCTAAAAATAGTGATTTTCTAAGATTTTGCTATATTTGACATCAGGTTTCTAAAACCCTGCTTATTAGCCCAGATTAAGAAATCTTGCCTGTGGAAACAACAGAAGAAATAGTTCACAGCAGCACTCATGGCAGTGAGAAGGGGGCAATCAAAAGGATAATTTTAAGTGAGTTTGATCAGTTTTTTTTTGCACTTCGAATTTTTTACTTTAAAATCAAAAAATGAACAGTAACAATGAGACAGAATTTCAAAACAAAACAATAGGAGATTAATGCTGGTAAATATATTGCATATTGTTATCTTCAAACTGGTTGTTCAGATTACAAGATACAGGCATGAAAAAGATCAAACAATCGAACTATGAAAGCACAAACTGTTCTTTTGATAAACTAATAGATTAATAGTGTAGTTATCTATCACATACATATTTGAATATATCTACAGACATACAATCTTTTGAGTTTAATCATTTAAACCATTACATGAAACTCATAATGTGCATAACCAATAAAAATAGAGAAAGAAAAAATACCTAAAAAGAGCCAAAGTGTGTATGAAGAATATGCATTTAGTTTGTCAAGAACATAAAGTGAAATTAGATAACTCAGAATCAGTAACCTGGAGATCCAACAGTAGAAAAGTAGAAAATATGCAATAAATCCTATTTCATACGTATTCTGAAGAGGTAGACAATTATTTGTAGGTTGTTGCTGTTTTAAGTGACGTTTGGGGTGAGAAAATACACACGGCAAGAGCCTTGGCACATCAGGCCCAAGAAAGCTGGAGCACAGGTAGGCGGCTGTGGCATAGGAAGAGAGGGAGGCATGTCTCACATGGAGGAACCAAGGGCGGGGCGGACTGCAGTGTGATCAGTGGACAGTGCTTAACACTGGGGAAAAGCTAAAATTCTTTCTGAACACTGGGTAAAAGTTAGAAGGAATAGTTTGTCCATTTTTACTAAAATGGAGCATGCAAAATGAGTACTAAAGTGAATGCACGATATTAGAATACCTAACTCATTTATGTAAGTATACTATCTTTTGGTTGACAGATAAAGGAGCTGAGAACTCATGCAATGAAGTGCAAAAGCAGACTGAATTAGCCATCTACAGATAGTAAATTTTAATTCTTTTGTTCCACTTTCTAGTAATGGAGTATTGTAAAATCACTTAACCTATGTGCTTTTGAGTTACTCTCTGAGCTAAATTAAGCAAGTGGAGTGGAGTTTGAAAATCGCTTTCACTGTAAATAACATGTCAAATCCTGCACCTGCTTAAAACCATTTATTCTCAATCTATCTCACAGGCTTCTGCATATAGGTTTTCTTTAAGTTTGGCAATACATCACCTTCTCTTCTCAGGTTACCCTTGCCTTGGAAATTTTCCCTCCTGTTCATACTTCCTTAAAGTTACTAACAACTGGCAAGCAATTTTATGCATTTTGGTGTGCAATGTATTTTAAAATATGTACACATTGCGCAGTGTCTTAATCAAAATAATTATCAAATGTATTGCTTCACATAATTATTGGTTATGGTAAGAACACAAAAATCTACTGTGTAGCAATTTTCAAGCATGCAGTGCATTGATATAGCTATAGTCCACATCTTGTATAATTGAACCTGTTTCCTATCCTTCCAAAATTTTGTATCCTTCATCCTACCATCATGCTAATTCCTGTTTCTATGAGTTTGCATCTTTTATATTCCACACATAACAGATCATGTGGTATTTGTCCTCCTGTGTCTGACTAATTTCACTTAAAATGTCCACTAGTTTCATCCCTTTTGCTACAAATGACAAGATTTCCTTTTTAAAGAATGAATAGTTTTCTATTGTGTTCTTGAACCACATTCTTTCAATTCATCCATGGATGGGAAGTTAGTTTGACTCCATAACTTTGATATTACAAAAAGCAATGCAATGTCCATAGGAGTGTAGTTATTTCATCTTGAAGCATATTGATTCATTTCCTTTGATATATACCCAGAAATTGGTTTGAGGTGTTTCTATTTGTGATTTATTGAGCAAACCCCATATCATTTTTTTTAGTGGATGTCACAACTTACATTTCTTCCAAGGGTGTCAAAGGGTACTTTTTTATCCACAAGCAATTTTCCTATTGAATTTGGCTTAAATATTGAGAATTTAAAACCTGTACCAAAAATCTTTCAGCCATCTGATAATATCTCTTCTGGATATCTGAACTCAGATATGATATTTAACTATTTATTAACTCTCTTTAAGCTATAGCTTCTCTGTTTTCAACTCATTTACATGGCTTATGGCAGAATCTCAATAAATATTCATTTAACTGAATTGCAGATTAAAAATAGGAAGTAGCCAGATTTTATTCTTTCAGTAACAAAAAATATTAACAAAAAGTGACTGTGTTTCAGTTACATTTCATGTTTGTATTATAATGCATGTTTCTCCTAAAGCTAAAATCAAAGATAGCATATTAATTCCAGAATTTAAAGTAAATAAGACTGCAATTATAGTACTACATCCTCTTTCAAAGAATATTTCCTGTATTCTCAGGAATAGCAGTGGTATTTGATTCTTTATTAACTCTCTCTTGCTGAACAATATTATTATCATCAGAAAATCTCATAGGATGATATATCTGTAACTCTACAATAACACTTCCAAAGTGGACACCTATGAGACACTTAAAACAGCCCCCAAAATGAAACATTGTCTTATTATCTAAGGAGAGTCTTTTGTTAAGTGAAAGCTCTTGTGAATACTAAAAAGTGAACTTTCTTGACTTCATGTAGGCTATTGCAAAGTGTTAAACTTAATTGTGCTTCTGAACCCTTTGTCCGTTGTACTCTGCACTTTACCAATTTTTAAAAATCCAAATTATCTGAACAACTACTTTTAAGATAACAATATACAATATATTAACTAGTGTTAATTTCCTATTATGTTTTTGAAATTCTGTATAATTTCCATCTTTTATTTTGTTTTTAAAAATAAAAAAAGAAAAAAGTTCAAATTATGTTTTTCCTAGGGATTAATTAAAGCTGTAATTTTTTAGGCAAATGCGATATTAAATGAGTCCCAAATTGTTGCAAACGCTGGATGTTGTCATTATTTTCACAACTGGGTCACATTTCAAGCACAAAATACTCTTCTTTCCTTCATAATTTTGTAATTAGACATTTAAAAATCTGACACATTTTTTGCATGTTTTGTAGATGAGGTTCTGTGTTCAGTGATTTAAATGCATAATCTCCAAGTCCCATTACAGCTTATACATAAGTGTTACTTATATCTCCTTTATAGGGAAAATTGGAGCTCCTGATAGAAGCTAAAAGACTCAGGATTAGAGTGTTGGGAATTTTTACTGTAAACCAAAGTGTTTTTGTCGTGCAAACTCTATCTACTACCCCTCTATTAAAATCAGAAATCACATATCTTTTTTCATTTCAAAACTATTTCTTTGAGAAATGCGTTTCTTCACACATTTTCGAGACCCCCTTTAACAGAACTTTAGAGGTAGTATGCCAACAGGAGAAACAGAAACACAAACCGTCATTAATTTACAGTCACATTTCATTGTTTGCAAAATACTTTTCATCAACTTTGGTAACTGATCTTCTCCATTCTTACTCCGAAATGCCATCTGTTTCTAAAATCAAATTCCTTCATAACAATGATCTATTTAAGCAGGAATGTTGCTGATTCTGAATGCAACTATAAACAGGAATTCAAAAATATTTTGAGTTACAGAGGTATTTTGAAATAAGTAAATCACCTGTTGTGCTCTTTTTATTTCAATTTATATGAAACTATTGCAGTATTCAATATATTTGGGGAAATAGAAAAGCATATCAACACATCCCTTCAGTACAATTCTGCTTGAGGCAGCAAATTCACTTTTTATCTCAGTTATGTTACTTAGTTGTTGAAAGTTGTATGACTTTGAGGGGAAAAAAGAACAAATATTCTACTCTTATCCTCACCTTTCTAATGTTAATATGCATGCAATAATTGTGATGCGACCTAATGGCTTCTTGTGGTAGAAGTATGAATATATGTGAAGTACCTTCATTTTTGGAATACTATCCCCAGAATATTTTCTATTCTGCATCCCTCTATTTTGCAAATCTGCATGGTTCATTTGCAATGTGTACCATTTTGTGATGGAAACTGTTGATTCTCGGATATCTATGTTAGAAAATTTTCTTCAAAAACCATTAGGATGGATATGTGAGAAAAGGTTGTCATGTTGTTCACAGTCTCACCAGGCCTTCGAGTAATTCCCAAACGGCTTCTGGGGCTTCACTTTCTGACATCGATTTGAATGATGAAATCTTCTCCTGGCAGAATTCCCTGTATTGGTTGCAGGTATGATTACCAGTTTTTAGATTTATGCACAACCTTAGGCTTTAAAAGTTTACCTATGCTCAGATAAATTCTTATGTAGATTCTGTGCATTTCTGTAAAATGTTTCATGACTCAGTGAAAATGATACAAGCAAAGATGAAAGAATTTTAGTGATTTGCATTAGGTCTTGTGTTTTGTTTAATTCAGAACTATAATTTCATTTTCAAAGAACATTAGTTCTGAGTTCTATTCCAGAAGCTCGTGCCATAAAATGAAACCTGCTTAGATTGTTATCATTTTATGAAATGAAGTAAGGAAACCATTACCTTCTAAATCAGATCTTTGACCCTTTCAGGTTAATACTAGACAAATCCTCATTTGACATTTACAGCAGTTGCATCCAAGATATTTCACTCCTGTGTTGTTCTTTTCAAAGAGAACCTAATTTGGTATGCATTGTATAATGAATGTGGTTAGTGAAATTATGTTCATTATAAATAATTAAAATGAAGTTTTTCTTTGTATATTATGCCATGCCCTACCACTGCTTCCACTGGGTGAGGTAGACAATGTAAGTAAATCAGTGATGTACACAAATCCCCTTCTGATACATTCCTTAACCAAGAGAACATAGACTCAGGAGCTTTGAGTGAATAGCCTCAAATACAGGAGATGGCATACTAGTATTTGAATGCTAATTTATCTGAAACAACTTTTTGTCCTCTGTCATGTCCCATATTACTGTGTGATGCAATATAGAAGTAAGTCCAAATTCTTATAATGTATTGTTTGATGTACCCTATAAAGGGCTTTTTATCTTTTCTACAATTTTTAAGCACTGAACTGCAGTTATACCCTTGGTTAGGAAAACCAAAAGCATGTGATATACTAGGGTCATTTGTTAATTTGTCCATCTCTCCCATAAATACTTTCTGAACTTCTGTTATGAATCAAACCCAAGAGAATAGAAAAAAGTAGTCTATCAATGAAGGCACAAACTCGGGAAAGTAACTGACAAGTAACTGTGGTGAGGGGCTGTCATATAGGTGAGCACCAGTTATAGGCCAGCAGCAGGAAGAAGACCCTCAACAGCATTGTAAACATTCTCTTGTTACTCTCCAACTTACAAACTAAATCAAGAAAATGCAACAAAAAACAAAAACGGAAACAAAGAACAACTGAAATATACCTCACAAAATTGCAAGCTAAATTAAAATACATTCCATGTAAGTGCTAAATCATCAGATAGAAATCTGAGTTCTTCTGAGGTTCCCCTACACATACAGATTATGGGATTTGTTCTGTCACTGGGAAGAAGCAGACTTAATCTGGTGTGTGAGCCAGGAAGTTATCCTGCGGGTGCAGAGGAAGAGCAAAAATAGAAGGGCAAATGTACGTGGATATTTATGACCAATTCCCTTGCTAGTCCCTGCTTTTTAAAATAAATCTTCACAGGAAATTCCTCATTTGTTCAAAAGAGAATTATCCTGTAGCTCTGTCTTCAGTGCACTTTTCACATTCGCTATGTTCTCCCGAATGTAAGACATGCATGCATTCCTACGATAACATGGTTTATTACACTTCAGATCCTGCTCGGAAGCCTTTCTACGTAATTATCCCAATCTCACCAACCTCTAAAAGCTGATGAACTAGTAGTTACTAGGTGATGAGGTAATATAACAAGTACTTCCCTAGACTTCAGAAATAGAAAAGGAAGAGAACTTCATCACGTCCCTAATAGTTTTTTTAAAAAATGGATTCAAACATAGTATTTATTATACAATTATCTGATCACAACTCTGATAAATTCTATGAAGATCAGGATACAAAGGTACTGGTACTAATTGACAGTGGCATTTAAACAGAGCTCCGCAGCATAAATATAAGCAAGCTAAGAAGGAACTGTATGTGATACAGTTCCACAGGTAGGAGGATCATCAGAGGAATTCACAGGAAGCTACTGCTGCTGGATCAGGGAAGCAGGTGGTGGTGGTGACTGCAGCCGACTCCAGGTTACACATGGAGAGATGGTAGATGTGAGATTGTGCATGGACACACTGGTCAATTTTTTGGTCTTAATCCTAATTAAAGTTTAAATCATTGATGATTTTGAGAACATTTATATTTCAAAATATATCCTTATTTATGGATCTGAATGTGAATTGGAATGTGCACAGATTGATATTCTGCACAAAAAGGACGTTTCTCTGGCCAAAAAAAGAATTTTATCTTAGATCAGAATGCAACATTGCAGATGGAAGTAAATGGACAGAACCGAAAATGTCACAAAGTAAAATTAATAGCAAATACTAAATGATTGGATGCAAAGATAAAGATTAGAAAGGGTCATAATCTCCTTGTTAACCTGGTTGTGTAGGACAGAATCCCTCAGGGACAGAGAATACAAAGTTGGAGGTAAAGTGGGCTCAGCTTAGGATATTAGTAGTCTGTAGCAAAGAGGAAATGTCTGAATAATGAGCATCAGTATGACAACTGTGAGAAATTTGAGCTACAGAAATGGAAAATTGCACCACTGGTGATTATTTCAGGAAAAGAGGAACAGATTTAAACTGAAACTTTGAGAAACATAAAGTATGACTGGACAATATGGTGAATGCAAACTTTTTACAAAATTATTACAGTGAAAGACACATTGCCATTAATTTCCCTTAAAATATTCCCCACTCATTTTAAACATCCTTATCCCATCATTCTTGCCACTTTATGAAGTATTTCTAGAGTCATTTCTGTGACTTCAGCTGAGCTGTCCTGGTTGATTCAAAACATTTGCCTTGCATGACCACTGTGACTTCAGTCAAGAGCTAGAAACCTCATGGTGCCAAATCTGGTGAATGAAGTGGATGAGCACACACTAATGTTTTTATCCAACATTTCCATTGGGTGGCACTCAGCAGCCCCACTCGCTGATTTTTATTGTACCTTATAAAGATGAGGATGAAAGATGATTTCCATTACTGCCTCAGATATTGGCAAGAAAAATAGCATGAGTGTGTTTGAAGTGAGGGGGTAAATGGCAATGTGTGTGTTACCATATTTTTTAAAAATTTAAACATTCACTGTGTGTTTTGATCACACCTTTGATCAAACTTTGTATTTGAACAGTTATCATTCCAGTAGAGGAGAAAAAATTGAGAAATAAATTAAATTAGATGTAGTTTAGATCATCTAGACCAACCAACTCAACCCAGCTTAAAAACCTCTAAGCCAGATATCAGGCATCTATGTTCACACTTGCAGATGACCTTGCCCAAACAAAGTTAATAGAAATATGTATTTTTTTAAAAAGCTGACTACTTTATATCATGCTGGAATTTTCCATTATGTCACCAAATGTACCTGTGTGTGTGTGTGTGTGTGTGTGTGTGTGTGTAATGTTTGCTCATTATTTGCACTAATGTGAGCTATGTTTCTATTACCTGAGAAACTACCAGAATGTGCAATACAAAATCAAGTTAGATCCCAGTGGAATGACCAGGAAAGAACTAGGGCTCAGGCCCCTGATATTTACGTAGCAAGAACCATGGCCCTCACTTTCATTCTATCAAGCTGCGAAGAAAGAGTAAAAACAGCCAGAAAGGGAGCTGTAGATGTGAATATGGGTAAGGTGAACAATGAATCCTGGAATGTTGGGCTAGAATGGAAGTTATCAGTATGAAGTTGGTGTTTTTGAAAGTAGAAGGTAGAGATAGATAGAAAGATAGATAAATAAATAGATAGAGATGATAGATAATAGATAAAATTTTTAGTTCTTTCAGCTTAGAAATTCTAGAAGTAATGACTTTCCTATCTCAGAGAGCAGTTGTAGGACCCCACTTTTACTTTCTTAATACCATTCTCCATTAAAAGGAACCAATGCCCTTTTTAAAGAAATGGGCTGGTTACAGGTTGTGTCTGGAAGTATATATGTCTGGAATATGTTCTTGATACAAAAACTGGAGGATTGCTTATAAAATGATTGGATAAAAGAGCCAACTTAAAAGACTCTTATTGGTCAAACATGTGACAAATAAATACAAACAAATGGTAATACATTGAGTAAAGTAAAAATCAATGGTTCTATACTCACATATGCACATATACACATGCATACATATATACATAAGGTAATGCAGTTCTTCTTTACAGAAAAGTGTCAGTTAATAAATGCAAAATGAACAATGAAATCAGAAAGTCACCATTTGGCTACAGTCACAGCAATTATTGTTCTGAGTCAATAGTCATTAGTGGATGATAAGTAAAGGATTGAGTAATATCAAAATATTTCATGCTTTTAGAAAGCAAAACCTTTTGAAACTAAATGGATGATATGAAGAAGTAATATGCATATATACATGAAAGAAAATGGGATAAACAGTTATCTTTCAGCAAAAACTGAGTGAGCAGTATAAGGAAATTATTTGTACAATTTTTGCTACTTTTCTAAAGTCAGAAATTGTATCAAGACTAAAAATTAAAAGAAATTCATAAAGTTTATTTTTATGACTTTATAGTTTGCATTATAAAATTTGACAAACACAGGGTATGCAGCAGACAAAAGGTATATTTGCTATTTCACCACCTAGATTATATTCAGTGTTAAAATTTTAGTGATTATATTTCAGTCTTATGTTTTTCATGGAAATGCATACTAACAATTTTAATACTGAACTTTCATTCGAGTTTTTAAGCACAGTTTCTTATATTTTCAAACACCATAATATATTTCAATAATATATAATAGTATATACATCAAGAATGCTATAATTCAGGGAATCACCCTTCTTCACTATTTAGACTTTTTATTTTTGCAATTCTATATCATACTACAAAGATATAATTGTGGTTGAAATTTTGTATGTGCTCATTATTTTTGTTAGAATTAGTTCCTAAGAAAAAAGTTTCAGGAGAGAAAAGTCATCACCTCTTGAGAATCAGCCACACTGGGACTGGGATGACCCACCAAGAAGCCTGCTAGCTAACCTTTCTGGTAAGCCACACAAGTTGTGTGGGTACCAGGAAGAGAAAAGTCAGTGCCTCCCAAGAATTGGCCATCCTGGAACTGGGAGGAATCCACCAAGAAGCAAACTAACCAGACTTTTTGGTAAACCATGCAAGCTGTGCAGTTCTAGGAAGAGAAAAGTCAGCACCGCCTGAGAATTGGCTATACTGGGACTGAGAGGATCCACTAAGAAGCCAACTAGCCAGCCTTTCTGATAAGCCGTGAAAACTGTGTGGGTTCCAGGAAGAGAAGTCAGATAGCATCTCCTGTGAGCTTACTGGTATGCGGGCTGAGAATCAACTCCCTCATCCCCTGTAAGCAACTGGCTGGCTCAGAGGACAGGCTGAGTTGATAGCAACTAAGGTACATAAAGCAACTAAATGCTTGTATTGTTTGGTTGATTTGTCAGGTCTGAAACCAGCAGTCTGAGCATCCCTTGGAAGGTTGACAGTATGCAATGTAGCAAATATGGGGGATTTCCTTCTGTCTTGTTTTTGAAATCCAATGTTGTTATCACTGTTTTGCTTTGTTCTGATTAATTGCTTTTGCTTTATTCAATATTCTGTTTTAATTGGTTTTATTCTGTGTGGTTTTTGTTTTGATTTTGCCATAACTGATGGAATGGACAACTATTGTGAAGATAACAAGATATACTATGGTAGCTATTGTTGTTTTCCTAGTATTCTGCTTTGAAGTTCTGTACCAATTTTGCTGCTTTGTTTTGATTGGCTTTGTTCTGTTTTGTTTTGTTGAATTTTACTATCTTTAAATGAAAGGAAGAAAGATGTTTCTAGGTTAAATGTTGCAAGTATTTTTACTCCTCCTGCATAATATCATTCATGATTCTCTAGCCAAATTATTTCTTATCTTTGAGCTCATCTGTCATTTTTCTCACCCTATCTGCTCTCAGCAAATGTCTATCCATCCTATATCACAGAGAAGAGAGGAACCATGTCTTCTGTTTCTGCTTTCCTACCTACTGATAGATTTATACTTCTACCCATTTTCCTCTTTTCTTTGAGGTCTCCTAGAGATTTCCTTTTAGCTAACCAATGACAATACTACCACAAGTCATTTATGTCTCTTTTAAAAATTAAATGAAATCTATAGCAGTGAAAAACATACTATGATTAGCCCCCCTCTACATACCCCATTTCATTTTGAATACCTTTATCCCAATGTTCTTCCCATGTTTGTTTCCCATCTGAAAGCATTTGTATTAGGATGTGCTTGTGATGCACAGTAATTACATTCATCTTGGGCTTTGGGAATCTGTACATGTGCATATCACAGTTTTACTTTCTAAGGATATTTAAATATTGATTATGTACTCCTTCTTGTTTATAGTCACTTTAAATATACAATATTGAAATTTACTCCATTCTTTTCCATATAAAAAAGAGGATAAGCTCCATGTTCCATTTTGAAGTCAAAATTTGTTGAAGATAGATAGATCAAGAGATAGGTAGATAAATTCTTTATTTGGTTACTTCCATCCTACTACAATCTGCTTTTGTCCAAATAAGAGTGTAATAACAACTTTTCTAAGAACTATCAATTTCCCTTTTGTGTAAGGCATATTTTTCAAACTGTAACTTACTTGCCTCTTTAATATCTTTTAACAATATTAAGCACAACTTTTGGCTTTTCTTTTTTTATTGCCTTAGCAGAAAATTCCCTCCATAATCTTAATTACTATCAATATTCTCACTACTTCCAAATATTATTTCATCTGAATTTTTCTACTTAGATGTATATTCTGTGCATTCGAGACAAGAAAGTTTCCAGAGCTCGTCTATGTTCATTATATGATAACAAGCGCACCCACACCACTCTATACATGACATTATATGTGCCTATTTATAAATGAAATTTGGTAGAGAATGAGCAGTGGTTTTCCATGTGGTCTCCTACGAATGTAGTTCCCTTCCAAAGTGTGCTTCTGAAGTCTTGAGATCTAAGGGTGTTTGACTTTATGAGACCAGGTGAGATTGTTGCATTTAGGGTGATGTGGCTGTAGACTGCTTACTCTCACGAGTGAGAGATCACATGAGACGTTGTGGGCACCAGAAGTGAACGTGATTTACCTGTCTGCACTGTGTTGGCTGGCAGTCAGCTCCCTGAAACTAATGTGCTGGAAAACATAGGTTTTTTTAATTACTCAGAAGGAAGGAACAAATGTGATATATTGTTTCAATTCCTGCTCCCCAAAAGTAAAGAATTAAAATGCATTATTCTCAACTAGACACTCTCCAGTGTCTCCTCTACACACAGACACCAGTGTAACCTACAGAGTCATGCAAGCAAAAGCGTAGTGGTTGTTGGACACCTTCCTTCTACAGGTTCAGTATTCATTCCATCTCTATGTATTTATTTTACCTTTTACAAATCTTTGTGGTATATCCACATTTTTGTGAATATCCGCCATTCTCATCTTAGCTTAGGTAACTAGTGCGTCTTATCTAGACTGAGGTAGTAGTCACTTCATTGTCTAGATTCACACTCAACATGTCAAATCATAGTAGAATCTCTGGCCAATGCTTTAAAAATGAAAACCAATTCATCACAATTAGTCTATTTAACCCTAGGTTAAAATCTTTTAACCATTTCTCTTAAAATAAATACCATAATTAGAGTTTTGAAATCAGAATTATCACATCCTGAATGATTTGACTTTCTCTAGAGGATGGTCTAACCAATTGCACATTGACAATGCTTTTAGGTTCCATTTTTGTTTTTTTCAGGAATTTTGACTATACTACTCCTTCCTTCCAAAGTTCTCCCTCTACTTTCTCCTCTATTAATTATCATCAATTCTTAAGATTTCATCTCAAATATTGCCTTTTTTTTTTTTTTTTTTTTTTTTTTTTTTTGGTAGCGGGGATCAAACTCACAACCTTGCACCTGCCAGGCAGGCACTTATGCTACTGAGCTAAATCCCCAGTCCTATTTTTTGAGATAGGATCTTACTATGCAGTTCAGGCTGGCCTCAAACTCACTTTGTAGCCCAGGGTGGTCTCAAACTCACAATGATCCTCCTGCCTCAGGCTCCCGAGTGCTGGGATTAAAGGTGTGTGCCACCATGCCTGACTTAAATATTACCTTCTCACAGAATTTTTTCTTGACCTTCCAGTTTAGAAAATATTTTCATGTTTTACACTTTCTCAGCTTTCTGTACCTTCCTTTCACTGTACACATCGCAATCCTAATTTTGAGTGTAACTGTGATTAATTGGAATATATAGCTCATGTATGTGGCAAAAAAAATACATCAAGACAGCACAGAAACCATTAATTTTCAAACGCTATGCTCAGGGCCTAACTCACAGCAGGGATCAGTAAACATTTATTGAATGAATAAATACATTAATGAATAGATGATCAAAAACCTTATGTTCTCTTGTAAAATATTTCCCAGAAACGATGATGCCAGTATGTACTCTGGTTTTCAGTGAGTAGAGTCCTGTCTTGTATGCCATGTATTAGTCACTTTGCCATCACTGGGACAAAATGACACCACAACTAAGGTGTCAGCATCTATAGTTTAGGAGCAGAGCTTTATTCTGGTTCCTGGTTTCAGTAGATTTAGCCCATATTTGGATGGTTCAAGGAAGAAATAGCATGGCAGAAATAGCACAGCATGATGAAAGAAAGCCGTTCACATCTGGTGGCCAGAAAGCCAAGAGAAGAGAGGAGATGGGGAAAGAATGTACCTTCATGAGTTCTGGAAAGATGGCAGAACAACAAGCAGCAGAGTAAACAGCCTCTCTGAGAGATACAGTCCAGATACTGGAATATAACATCATGGGGAAGAAAGGAAGTGGGCCCCCTGGACCCAGGAAGAATCTAAAGTGAGAATTGAAGCCCACAGAAATAGTAGAAAAGAAAAACTTAAAGGAGAAGGCAGTAGCTGGTAGAGCCTTTGCCTGGAGGCAGGCCCACTGTGCAAGAGGAGCTATTGGAACCTGGGGAGACACAATCAAGGTGACGTGGCAGCTGGAGACCCTGGAGGCCTCTGCAGAGAGAAGCAGCATTGGAGGGGAGTGGCAGTAGAGAGGAGCTGCAGACCTGGAAGACTGCACTGGCTGGCAGTGAGTGCAGAGGACTCGGTCGTTCCATGGGAGAGAGCAACTGGCCGGGAGCCATTTTGGAGTCAGATGCATAAGCCCAGAACCAGAACTGCTGCTGGCTTCCTCCAGCACCTCTTAGCTGGGCACAGACCCAGGGAAATTGCTTGAACTGAGCCTTGCCCCCATACACATCCTAGCAGCCATCGCAAAGCTTCCCTGTGGTTAGCCAGCTCCATCTGGAGGCAGTGACCAGCCCTGCCCCCATGCACACTCCAGGGGTGGTAGTGGAGGATCCTGCAGCTGACCAGCCCAGGTTCTCAGGTGGCAACCAGCCCTGCCCCTGTGCACAATTCACCAGCCAATGGGGAGTCAATGCAGGCTGGGAAAAGCAGCAGGCAGCCATGCACCTGTGTACCCAGTGGTCACCATCAGGTACCCGTGGCCAGAACTGGCTAGAAGAACCAAACAGTCTCACTCCAGAGAAACTGTAGCCAATACAGGAAGTTCCTAGGACCCCAGTACCCACTTGTCCAGAGAAACCCAGGAATATGTCAAGACAAAGAAGCAAAAGGCAGTCTCTGGCCTCCAATCCAAGCAAAGTAAGTCCAGGAGATGAAAACATGGAAGAGATTGGGAGTCACACACCTAAAGTTTCTAAAGTGATGACAACTGAAGTAAAGAAACAACTTCATGAGGCTACCAAATAAATTAGAATAGAAATACTAACTCAGGTAAAAGAAGAAATGAAAAACATAATAAAAGAATTGCTAAATATCTCTAAAGAAGACATAGATTAAAAAATGGAGGAGCATAGAAAAGTGAGGGAAATCTTGAAGGAACAATACAAAAAAGACAGAATACATGAAGCAGATTCAAAGAGATATGCAGGAAATTAAAAACTCCATTGAAAGCTGGAAAAACCACTTGAAAGAAGCTGAAGATACATTTTCAAATCATGAAGACAGGTTGGCAGCTTGTGATTGCAAAAAGAAGAGCTCTTAAAAATAACAAGGAACCTGGAAGTAACAATTTGACAGCCACAAGACAACGCAAAGAAACATAATTTAAGAATAAAAGGTGTGAGTGAAAAAGCAGGGGTCAATACAAATGACATTAAAAGTCTTATTTACAGAAACCATATCAGAAAACTTCCCAAGCATGGGAAAGGGAAGTGACATTCACGTAAGTGAAGCATATAGAACTACAGCTAGCCATAACCAAAACAAATCTATACCCAGAAATATAATAATCAAGATCCCAGAAATTCAACACAAGAACAGAATATTAAAAGCTGTTAGAGAAAAGAAGCAGATCACCTATGAAGGAAAACCCATCAGAATCATGACAGACTTCTCAACACAAACCATCAAGTTGAAGGAGGAAAGATAATTTTAGCTCACAGTTTGTGGAGGCTTTAGTCCATAATCAGCTGGCTCCAAGGCAGGTTGGCACATGGCAGAAGGTCAACAATTCATGGCCACAGAAGACAGCAAAAGCAACAAGTGAGGAGAGAGACAAGTCTCTTTCTAATGCTCACACTGTACCAACTCTACTGGAATTAAGGCAGTGTCAGTCCAATCAGTGGGCTGATCCCTGATCCAACAAGTACCCACCCTTAACCCAAGAATTGAACTATTAATTAATCATACTCTGTGTTCAACTTCCTCCAAAAAAAAAAAAAAAAAAAACCTTGTGACCATATGATGAGACTTCAGGAGGACATCTAGACATACACCATAACAAGCAACAAAGCTCACCCTTACAACAATTAGGCAGGAACTTCTTTTACATTTATTCTGAATTGTCAACATAAATCTGGCTAAATGCAACCAGAAATACATGTACTACAATCAGAATATTTCCTTTGCAATGTCCTCCACCAGATTAATTAGTCTGACACCATTAATCTCAGTCTCAGGACAGGAGCAAAAGACAGATAAACTTTTTCCAGATTGTGACACAAATGGCCTCAAGCCCAAGGGTCAGTGGAATTCTTAGTTCCAACTGAAACCTCCTGAGGCTGTCCCTTACCATCCACATTCTTCTCAACATTCTGTTCTTCCAGGTTCTAACCAGACTTTCCCCATCAAGCTCAGCTTACAGCTTTCTGGGGCTTCCTTACCCTGCATCTCCAAATCTTTTCAAACTTCTCCAACAAACCAGTTCAAAATGCTTTTAAACCATGTCTACAGGTACAGTCACAGCCACTACCCCACTTTTCTTATACCAAAATCTGTTTTTAGTTACTTTCTTATCACTGGTGACAAAATGCCCAACTCCTACAATTTAAAAGAATAGAAGTACATTTTGTCTCATGGTTTCAGTGGATGTAGTCCATGGCAGAAGCAACATGGTAGAGGAAAGCTGTTCAGCACATGGAGACCTAGAAACAGAGCGTGAAGGGAGGAGTAGGTAAGAGGATGTACCATTTCAAGTCGTGCCCACAGTGGCTCACCCTGTTTAACCAGGCCACACCTTCTCTAAATATGAGACTTCTGTGAACATTTTAGATCTAAACCATAATATGTCATGCACAATATTATCATCATTTTCAATTTTATGATGTTTAGAATTTTTCTTTTAATTTGTATAAACATTTTATGGGGATAGATTCTATGGTTACATGCCCAACCCTTCAATCCTCTTTTACTAGTACTGCATTTTGATTTTAGGGCCTTTGCACTGAGCTATATCTCCAGCACATTTTATGTATTTTTTTTACTGTGAGATGTGGTCTCACTGAGTTGCCAAATTTTCCAGGCTGGCATGAAGTTGCAATCATCCTGCCTCAGCCTCCCTCACAGAAATGTGTCACTACCCACAGCTCATTTCCTTCTTTCTAAATTTCCAAAAAATATAAATTTCTAATTCAATTTCCTTTTTCAAACTAAGAAAGTTTGCGTCTTCAGTTTTTTTTTTAAACACTTAGTCATGACTTCTATCACCAACAGAACCTTGGGTTAGCTGACTCAAAGTCTTGACAATCTGAAGGATTCCCATTCACTCTCAAGATTCATATACATTAAAAAGTTATTTGTACTAGAAAGGTGAAAATAGCAAAATGGCAGAATAGGAAGCGAGGCTCTTGTTCTCATAGTGAAACATCAAATAGACAGCAGACTAACGAAATTTTTCTGTGGGAGAACTGAAAACTGGTAAAGAATCTGCAGCCATAAAGTAAAGGCCTAATAAAGAAAACACATACTCAAAGCAGTAAGAAAATGTGTGGAGTTTTGTTCTCTTTGCCCTCCCTCCTCCCCAGTGAAACATAGCTAGATGCAGTCAGGAGGGTCCTGCATAATTGCCAGTTCCTCCACCAAAATGGAAGAGCTAGTATGGGACAGCTTTGCAAAGTTTGACTTGTCTGGACACTGCCCGAGGGACTGGCTTCTGTCTCATCTGCTGTGGAGTCAGGATGGGATGGAAATGTAGTTCTGACATCATGTGGAGGCCAAGACAGCTTGGAGAAGTGCTGCAACACTTAAATAGTGGACAAGGATTAGAGACATAATGGTGCTCAGAGCAAAAGATCTTGGAAAGAAGAATATGTAGAGCAGTCAAGGTCTTAAAAAGAAACAAGGGAAAAAGTTCAGGGAAAATAAGAAACACGAATACTTCCACATATATGGGGGATTGGGAAGACAGCATGTACACAGGCTCATGGAAGATGTGTGTCTGCCCATAAAGGTTTGATATAACTTAAATATTCATACTGGACAATTATTGGAGATCTCCTTCATAGATCTAATCTGTGAAGACACAAATGTGACTGTTTTTGCAAATACTCAATTTGCAACAAAAGATAAGAAAACACACAAACAAATTAGGAAATAATCCCTTCAAAGGAAGAAAATATTCCTTTCAAAATGGAACCTAGAGAAACATAGGAATTAGCCTTATTTAGCAAAGGTTTAAAACCAACTATTTAAAAAAACACTCAAAAAGCTAGAGGAAAGCAAAAAGCACTAAAGGAAATCCAAAGAATTTTATATGAATAAAACAAGCATACTGAAAGAAAACAAAAATTTTTTAAGACATTACTTTTAGAGATTTTAAAAACACTTCAGGTATTTAGCAACAGATTTGGACAGAAGAAAGAATCAGGGAACTGAAAAGTCATTTGAAGATATCAAAACTGTAGGAAAAAAAGAATGGGGGACAGTAAAGAAAGCCTAAGGAACACCACTGAGTGTGGCCGTATATGCAATTAGAGAATCTGGAAGAACAGAGAAAGAAAGTGCCAGACAGTTTATTTAAAGCAACAATAGCCAAATTTGAATAAAGACATAGATACACAAATACTCCTCATATACATTGTATCTTCAATAAGATTATCAATACATTCCTCAGAAGAAACTTTGCAGGTCAGAAGTCATTGGAGTAAGTTTTTTAAAGTGATGAGACAGAAGAAAACCACTGTGGTCTGAATACAAATGATGTCTGCAAGGTCCATGGCAGTACTCAGAGGGGCTGTGATCCTTGAAGTCATGGGCCCAGGTGGAAGTCCGTAGGTATGAGGGTATGCCCTGAAAAGCCATCCTAGGACTCTGACCAGCTGTCTTTTAGTTTCCCTTATCAAGATGTGAGTGTTCACTTCTATGCATTCCTGTCCTAATGTGCTACCTTCACCAGAGGCCCCAACCCATGAGGCTGCCTAATTTTGCACTTGAAACTCCCAAACGTGATCCAAACAAATCCCTCTTAATTTAATAACTAGCATGTGTCAAGTACTTGCATTTTTTGTTTGTTTGTTTTTTGTGTTTTTTTGAGACAGGATCTCACTATGAAGTTCAGGCTACCTTGAACTTGCTATGTAGCCCAGGCTGGCCTGGAATTCACAGCAGTCCTCCTGCTTCATTCTCCCGAGTGCTGGGATTACATGCGTGTGCCACCAGACACGGTCAAAGTGTTTTCTTACAGTGACACAAAGTTAATACAACAAACAAATCACCAATCAAGAATACTATGATATTTAGACTACTAAACCTTTCAGCAGTTATAGTGAAATTCAGACATTTGCATAAAAATAAAGGTCAATGGAGTCCTTTAATAGTAGACATACCCTATAAAAATTGTCAAAGGGACTCTGATCAGTAGATATGTTTTTGCATTTTTACAACCAAATAAATTTATGCTGAAAAATTTGAAGAGTGACAGTTTGTGGCAAATGAGTTGAGATATGAAATATCATAGAGGAGTGATTTGGGCTCTGGGGAGCCCTCATGCCTGGCTACTGCATCTGAGTTCCGGCCAGCAGTGTGACCCCAGACTGTACCAATCCATACAGGCCATTGCATTTCTTCTCGGGTAGCCTCTGACCAGTGAGTGCAGAGCGGTCACATTACCCAAGGAAAACCTTAGAATATTAAGCTCCTTGCTGATGGGGTCTTAGGTGTGTGATGACAGAAAAGTCCACTAAGAAAGTCTTTAGGCAGGAAGAGTTCATGACATTGCTTATGTGATACGACTTGAGGTTACCTAGATGTCTCGCCACCCAATACACAACATAAAAAATGAAGCAAAATGAGCATTGGAAAAGATTTTAAAAGTACGTGATTTGGGAAAGATAATCAACATTGCTTGGTCCACAGAAGTTACTCAATAAAAATTCTAATTAATCAATGAATTAATGAAAAGATGACTGTTATGGTTTGTGTCTCAATGTCACTGTCATAAAGACTCATGCAGTTTTAGATAGTTTTTTTTTTCAGAAGAGGTGGAGTCTAGAGTGTGTGATTGACTCAAGGTTCAATGCTAGGATTAAAGATGCTGGGATTAAAAGTGAGTGATTCCTGGATCAGTCCACTGATGGGATAGACATCACCCCAATCCTGATAGACCGGAGGACATATAAGGGACAGGAAGAGGCTTGTCTCCCTTTTGCTTGGTTGATTTTGCTGTCTTCCAGTACCAGGAGCTGTTTCCCCTCTGCCATGTGCCTTGGAACCAGCTAATACAGACTGTGACTGCTACAAACTGTAGCTAAATAAACCTTTCCCCTTTAACTTTGGGTGTTGGGTATCATGTCTCAGTGATGAGAAAAGTAACTACGATAATGGTCTAGCACCTTCTCGTGCTAGATAAATTTCACCTGTCCCAAGCTTCCATATTGGTAGTAATAAAAATTTACTATTCAGACCAAGGTTTTTGACTTTTTTGTGTGTCACAGATCCCTCATGAAGTCTAATTAGGTCCATGAATATCTAATTGGAACAGGTGCTATTTTTTTCAAGTGCAATAGACCTTACATATTTACAGTAAAAGATGAAATGGTACTAGATAGTAACTTTAACCACATGAAAATAAAAATCTATAATGAAATTAAAAATTTAAATAAATATTAAAGCTTGCACTATTATAATTCTGGTTGGCAATTATAATTTTTATTTACTTTCTGAATTTAAAAACAAAACACAAAATAATTGTAAATTTTTGTGATGGGTACACAATATATAAAGTTATAATTTGTAACATCGTAACTTAAAGTGAGCCAGGCGTGATGATGTATGCCTCCAGCCTCAACACTCTGAGGGTCTGATGGCAACCATGAACCCAGTGTGAGCATCTGAGCGATACCTTGTCTCCAAGACATGGAAGATGGGTGATCTAACTCAGTGTAAAGACCCTGTGTTCAATCTCTAGTGGCAAAAAAGAAGAAAAAGATCATAACCTGCTGGGATGTCTAGTTGTAGTGGAAGTAAAGTTTTCTTTCCTATAGTCCTACCTATAAACTAATTCAGATATTGCCTTTACAGCCCCAAATTTTTCAAATATTGTTGGAAAACCACCTGGATTGTACTAGTTAGGTTTCACTAAAGGAGCAGTTTTAGCATAAAAATAAATTATGTACAAAATAGTTACAGTTCAGGCTTACAGTGGCTGCCTGCAGAGACAGGTGGAGTAGTGCACAAGGGTCATGTGTGCTCTGGAGAGCTGGAGGATTCAGTCCAGTGGGGCCTGGAGCTCCCTGCAGAGTCTGGTGCAAGTCCTGATGGAACAGCCAAAGGGTCTGTGCTAGGAGGCTGAAGCGTTTGTGCCGGGAACATGGAGGAATTGGAGACAAACATTCAAGGCAATGGCCCAGATGGTAGCTTCTCCAAAGAAGTGAAGGTGAAGACTTCCTCTTTCTTTCCCTTCCTTTTTATTCCACCCAGGCTGCACACCTATCACATCCAGGCTGGGGCGTCTCTCCTACAAGTCAACAATCCAAACACATTCAGATTTATTCTTTAATTTGCAAGGCATTTCTTAATCTGTTTAGATTGACACCACAATAAATTATCACACTGATGAACTGTTTAGTTGGGTATTAAGTTTGTTAAATCTAAAAATGAAGCTTTAAAATAAGAGATAAGATTTCTTTTTTATTGTTCTTTCTCCAATTTTGAAATACAATTTTTATTAGTATGTTTTCAGTACAAAATGATTGTATTCATTGATGGAAGTTGGTAAACATAGATAACACATCTTAGTTAATTTTTATTCCATTTCATTCCCCTCCTATTTCAAGCAGTGTTAAAACTGAATCAGAATGCCCCAGCATATGCTGATAACCTAATCAATCTTCCTACATAGGAGAACACAAAGTAGATACTAAAAGACCATCAAAAGACATGGAATGTGCTTGAGATGGCTTTTTTTTTTTCAAAGGTAGGTCAAGTATCGAAAAGATTTTAAATTGACTTTAAGAATATGGAATTACCTTTTCTTAGGTTAACACAGAAATTTCAAGGACACTCTCTTCTCATTTCTATATGGTCACCTTAAACTTGAAGAAAATTGTTCTTTCCAAGTTTTATCAGCACAGTATCACCATAGCCCCCAATGTTTTGGACAGCAGCAGAGACTGGTTTTGTAAAAGAGAGGGGACATTTTTATAGTTTTGATTAATAGTATATGATTATGATATATGATTTTCACAGTCTCTAGCACTGGCATCACAGCCTCAGCTCTACTTCAGATCATCAGACATTAGATTTTCCTCAGGAGCACTCAACTTAGCACCTTGCATACCCAGTTCACAGCAGGGTTCACATTCCTAGGAGAATCTAATGATGCTGCTTACCTGACAGGAAGTAGAGATCAGGTGTTAATGCAAGAAATGGGAGAAGTTGTAAACACATATGAAAGCTTCCGTTACCTGCCTGCTGGTTGTCTCTTGCTGAGTGACCTAGCTCCTAACAGGCCACAGATCAGTATGATCAATACTGTGGGTCCAGGGGTAGAGGGACACTGCAGTATCAAGTGAAGAGTTTAATGCTCGTAACCCTTTCCTGGGAATTCTTATTTTCCATACTTCACTCTTTTTCTGGGCTTTCATTTTTCATGACCAATTTCCTGATACCTCTGATCCCCACTCTACATTTGCTCCAGCCTCAACCCTCTCAAGGTTACCTTGCTACAGTTTGGATCTGCAGGGCCTCCCGAAGGTCATGTGTTGAAGACTTTGGCCCTGGCTTTGTGCTATCAGGAGACGGTGGAACCTTCAGGTGGTGGGGCCTAGTTTTCAAGGGCATGGCCAGGAAGAAGATAATGGAGAGCTGCCCCTCCTGCTCGCTCTTTTTAATTTTGTTGCCCTGGGGTGAGAGGCTTTGCTTTTGTGCACAATTCTCAGCACGACGTGCTCCCTCACTTCCAGTCCCAACGTCACAGAGTTTAACCGTCCTGAGGTCACAACTCCAATGCTGCGAGCCAAGCTCAATCTTTTCTCTTGGGTTTGTTATAATGATGGGAAGCAAAATACCACACACCTATTTTCCCTGTACCCTCTCAACAGCATCTTACCAATTTTTGGAAAATTTTTGGATGCTCAAGAACTATCTTGCCAACAGTGCCTCTTCTTCACACTCTCCCTTCTCCGACAAGCAGAGTGAAGTAAACATTTTCCAATTATAGCACCATATTGGAGAGATTATGCAAACGGTGAAACTAGTCGTATGCATGTGTTAGAGAAAAGATGCAAATTCCTCGGGAACACAGTGAGACGTGAACACAGACACACATGGGATGGCGGGGGTGCTGCACACTGAGTGCTTCAGTTATTGATCGATTCAGTATTGATTTTTGAAAGATGAGTAAAGCCCCAAGCTGGAGTAAAGAAAAGCAAACAAGTAAAGATCCAGAAGTGGGAATGGGAACCAACTATTTCCAGATCACTGACAGAATTGTCCTGAATGTCATGAAGGTTCTTATCTCACAAGGAGAAGAGATGGCATTGCGAGGCTGGGGGAGGCCCAACACGCAGGGAAGGGGTGCACGCCTGACAATGTGGCTGGCTTTGTTAGACCCGTCTTTAAAAGAAGTCAGAAGAGCATGTCTCTTGGGTTCAAGTGATTCATGCAATCATATGTTCAGTAAAATTTTTGTATAATTTTGATAAAGTGTATGAGTCTGAAAATTATTTTTTCAATAGCCACTTCGCAAACATGGCACAACCCAAGTATATTTCAAGCTGAATTGGTTCTTTTTCCATATGGAATATGTACTTTGAATATATATTATATATATACATGTGTATATATTCAAAATAGAGATTTTAACACTTCCAGAGGCACTGACTTTGGAACTCCAAGCGCTGCCTAAGGAAGTTTCTGATAGGCTGTCATTAAAGTCAAGGCTACAGCCAGGTTGTGGCATCACATACCGTGTTCTCATTTTAAATTTATAAATTCTATTTCAAAATTGCAGTAAAACATGGCATGCCGGGGAGTTTGCAGAAATCATGGCACTTCTTAGCTAGCAAAATCCCTGAGTCTGCGAGTCTGTGGCTGCCGTGCTTTGTCTCAGCACTTGAGCCACACACTGTTGGCCCTGACTGCTGACTGCCCATCCTGTCTTAGTACTTAAGAGTGCTAAATATTTTCTAGGAAAATTTACCAAATGCTATGCATGGATGAAAGAGTGATAGATATGTTTTAAATAATCACATGGTGTAATGATTAATTTACAGTGATTTTCTATCTGGGCTACTGTATAATACTTAGTGTGTTAAAAAAGAAAATATATTCATAGCTTATGTGGTTGTGATTTCTAAAGCTGAGTTGTTGAAATGACACCCTGAGTAGTTTGGAAGGTTTGAGGGGAAGCGGTATGTAAAGCACTCTTAGGGACACTCTTTTTGATTGTGACCCAAGCAAGCCCCCTGACCTCATTCAGCGTAGCTTTCCTCTTCTGAAAGTACCACAGTGGTATCTTTTAGGGTTATTTCCCCATTAGTGAGTAAACTAAACAGGACCTTGGCCGTGGGTTCTTCAGTAAATAGTAACTATTTAGTTGCCTTGTAGTCCACCACATTCTCTTCCCTACGTCCAGTCACAGGCTAATGACACTGTAACACATATTAACTTGTGACTCTCAGGAGTCAGGGAATGTCTTCCTTTTTGGACAGATCCCACTGCCCAGACTGGCAGACAAAGTCAACCAGGAGGAGGTGAGACAGAATCTTGGGAGTGTCTCTGAAAAACTGTGTCTCTGCTTCTTAATATGTAGAATGCCACACCAGAAGGCAGAAAACTAAGTAGGTTTGGAAAATAAAGTCAAAGTTGAGTGAAAGACACAGCGTAAAGCATGTGGATCTGGTCAGGAAGTGAGAAGACCAATGTGAATAACGAGATAGGCAAAACAAGCCCCCAACCAGAATGCGGTGGCTTTCCAAGGGGCCACACTGTATGGTTTACCATGATTTCAGAGACTCAGAAACACAGTTGTCACTATTATCCTTCATCACAAGTCACAATCCAGGGAGACTTCTATAGGGAGCAACTAATTTCCACCAAAATGTTGGTAAAGTCAGTAGCCATGTCCTCTCACTTCTGGTTCTAGCAATTTGAGTCTTCGCTCTTTATGTATTGGTCAATACAACTAAATGCTTACCAAGTTATTGATATTTTAAGTGAACTGGCTTTTGCATTGTTTTCCTTTATTCTTTGTGTATTCTTTGTGTCACTATGTTTTCTTATAATCTCAATGGTTTCCTTTCTCTGCTTCCTCCACATTTAGTTTGGTCTTGTTTTTTCCAGTGCTTAGTTTTTGGATGTGAATTTACATTAACGATATTTCTTCTTTGTTAATATCGGCACTTACAAATATAAAACTGCCCCTAAGTATTGTTTTAGCTGATAATGAATACTTTGATGCATCTTATTTTTCATTTATCTGAATACTCTTTTCCTGTTCTCCTTTCCATTTCTTCTTTGTCTCTTTGGTTATGTTCAAGTTTATATTAAGTAACCACATACCCATATTTTTAATTCTAATTTTTTTCTGGCTATTGGATTCTAATTTCATTTACTTACTGTTCCATGATGTGTGTTACATTACATTACTTTTATCTTCATTAATTTATTAATGATTTTCTAATTTTCAAGCATATTTTCCAACTTGAAAAATGTTATGTATACACACTAAAATAATGTATAATATGATTTTGTTGTGTGTAGTATTCTGTACTATATGTCTTTTAGCTCTCAGTCATTACTACTACTCAAATTTTCTATTGTTTACTGATAATCTATTTGTACTATTCATTATTGAAAGTAGGATGGTGTACTCTGCAACTAATCGTTGGACTTTCTGCATCTGTCTCCAGTTTTGTCAGGTTTTGTTTAATATATTTTATGCTCTGTCAATATTTACATAAATATTTATAATTGCTACTTCTAGATTGGCTGACAGTTTCATTATTAAAAACTGTTTTATTTTTAATGACATTTTTGTTTGAATGCTCATTTGATTTCACAGTCTATAGCCATTTCAGTTTTGTTGTGTTTTATTTTTCATGTTATATCTGTTTCTAAGTTTTAACTTCAATATACTTTAACTTTCAGTCTGTGTTATTAAAGAAAAAAATTATAAATTTATTGTAGAAAGGCAGACTTTATTCAGGGAAACTGCTGCAGTAAGTATTTTCTAGGTGGGAAAAATTTTAAAGTAGGAATTCAAAAGTTTAAAAGTAGGGACTTAGAACCAAGGAAAAAACGTGTAGTAGACAGAGAATGGGACAGTTACTGGGTGGATGAGATAATTCTTGCTAAATTGATCTGACATGATTATCTCTTAAGGAAGGCTAGAATGAGCACATATTATTTGAAGAGTGGGCAGGCAAGGGCTTTAATCAGGTATCGAGGGTGATCAGATGTTGAGAGTTGGGGATTTTCTAAATCAGCTCAGCAAGTTTATTGCTAAAACATCTCTTCGAGGATGAGAACAGAAGAAGGTACTGCCTAGTCAAGCAGGGACTTAAAGGAATGTTACTAAAGTTTGGTCAAAATGATGACCATTGTCAGTCATTCACATTAAATCAATTGATGCTCTAAGGTCAGTGTTACATGGCTTTGATTTTAACATTTTCATCTGTAGGCAATTGTCTTAGTACATTATTGTTCCCATTCACCACCACCTCTTAGCAAACATGTGCTATGTTCCTGTTAAGATTCTTATAAGACATTATACATGTGTGATCTTATTTGATTAATTGTATTACATTTTGTTTATTTTAATCAGATTGACTTTTAAATAAATAAAGGAGAAAATAGATACTTACTCCATCTTTTATTATTGCACTGGTACTTTTGTGAGAAATATTTCATCATTTCTTTTTTTAATATTATTTCTTTCAGGCTGAGTAGTATTCCATTGTACATAAAATTCACATCTTTTCTATCCATTCATTGGTTGATGGGCATTTGGGTTGCTTCCAAGATTTAAGTATGGCAAATTGTACTGGTATAAAGGTAGGTGCACATTTATTGTGGTATGATCCTTTTTATTGTTTTGAGAACAATTAAGAGAATACCTGAGTCAAACAGGACCTTTAACTGTAGTTTTTTGAGGAATCTTCACACTGATTTCCACAGTGGTTGCACCAGTTTTCACTCTTAACAGTGGAAAAGGGTTTTTTTTGGCTATAACCCAAAAACCATTTGTTACTTGTTGATTTCTTAATGATAACCATTCTTTCTGGAGTGAGATAGAATCTCAGTGTTGTTTTAATTTGCATCTCTTGAATGACCAGTGGTGTTGAACATTTTTTCATATATTTATCATTTGTACTTCTTCATCTAAGAAGTGTGTATTTATCTCAGATGCCTATTTTTTACTTGAGGGGTCTGATTTTTTTTCAATTGTTTAAGTGCTCTAGATATTAGTTCTTTGTCTGATGAACAGATGACATTTTTCCTCACATTATGGATTGTCTCTTCGCTCTGTTGGTAGTTCCTCTTGTTGTGTAAAAGCTTTTTAATAAGATGAGTTCCCAATTGTCGATTCTTTGTAGTATTTCCCATGCAAGTGGAATTTTGCTTATGAAGTCTTTGTCTACACTTATGCATTGAAAGCTGCCCAGGCTCCCAATTCCCTGGATGAGTATGCAGTGAAGAGTAAAATCAGTAAACAGCATAGTATGGTATTCAAGGGTTCAGGAAGGTCATAATTCTTATGGTGAAGACAAAGACTTCTCCAGACTCTCCGTGTTTACGTATGTGCGTGCGTATGTGCAGGAAAGTGCAGGGAATAGCCAAGGCAGGTGTGAAAGGAAGGCCTTGAGAAATACAGCAAAGACATTCCAAGTAGCAAATCTTTGCTTAATGAGAGAGATGTTGCCCCTGAAAATCTGAGGAAGTGATGGCTCCCACAGCTGGAGTGCATTTTAGCTTCAGAGATGTCATGGTGTCAGAGGCGATTACAGGCCTCTACCATGACTGTTGACACAATGTATGAACCTTTACAGCATTGTTTTATATATTTTTGGTTATACATTTTGTTGGATGTTTAAGACCAAAATAAAGTGAGACACATATTAGTAAAAATTAACCTATTGTTATCTATCAAAGTCAATTAAGTCTCCTCAGGATTTACCTTGGAGCCATGTATACATCCTCTAAATTCTTTTGTCAGTGTTACCCTCAGGATGAGTTATAGTCTTTGTTTGACCATGATGATTTTTGTGAAAACTCGGGGGATTTTTTCTCTTGGCAACTCTCCTTCGGCACACTATACATCATAGATTCTCGTCCTCTGGTGTCCACCAATCTCTCTGGCCATGGGGTTGGGAGACTCATTAAGGTGTAGGATGTTACAGAAAAGGTTACCTCATATCCTCGGTCTTTGTGACCTCAGAGGGCTGGGGATAAAATATTGGCTGTCCCCTTAGCTCAGCTAACAATCTAGTTTGGCTCTCTAAATCTCAGTTATTGAATACCCAGAAGAGAAGATAGGTGACATTAACATTGCAGTGGGAGCAGTGAGTTTAAGTATTATGATTTTATCTGAATATCAAGCACTTTGAAATATAAAATATAGCACAGAAGTGTTCTTTCTTTCTTTCCTTTTTTTTTTTTTTTTTTTTTTTTTTT